>APFE031189925.1:90480-147822 GCA_000404065.3 Pinus taeda | reverse complement strand
AAGTCCCCCCCGCGTGGAGGGGTGTACAAAACTTCCTGGGGTATACATCCCGCTGAAACAAAGACCTCTGAACAATCATGCTCCACACACAACAGAAAAATATCTCTCAGACTTCTGAGGCAGAATTTAGGGTTTTCTTCACCATCAATTCCTAATCCGGCATGGCTTCTATAGCAGTCAGCTGATCCCAGATCCCATTCAATCCTCTGAGGGAGGTGCCAATCGTTTCTCCCTTCTTCATCTGATACGACTTCAACTGATTCTCTAGTAACATTCTTCTCTGCACAGAAGTATGCTGGTACAATTTCTTGAGAGCCTCCCACATCTCATATGTCGTTTCCTTCTCAGGAATATGTGGTACTACATGATCTTTGACCCCGTCAAGGATGATGCTCTTAGCCCTTGCCATTGCCTCCTCGTACTTGTCGTTATCATTGGGGTCCACTGGAATAGCTATTACCTTCAATGAGAATTTCTTGACACGATTTCTATCAAGTACAGATCAGATTTTGGCCTTCAAAACTATGAAGTTTGACGCTCCATCCAGTGTATCCTAGTCTCTTACTCCGTGTAGTACCATGATGCTCTTCTACTTCCCTCCTGGAAGTTCTCTGTTCGACTCCTCCGAGTCTCTAGTTCTCTTCTAAAAATTGTCTTCTGGGCTCCCTCTGAGTCCCGATTTCCCTCCTGGAAATCCTTCTGTCGCCATTGAGATGCCCCCTACTCTGATCATCTTGTGCAACTGCACCACTGATCTAGATTCCTCAGCTAGAAACCCTCGGCAGCAACTCCCTCCTCTTGGCATTTTTCCATCAAGTATTGTTCTGACTACAGTACCTCACCAGCGCCACTATGCAATATTCACACAGCCTTCTAAACCCCAGCAACCTGAAGGTGAGAGCTCCTAGGCTCTGTGCAATCTTAGCACCAGCTACCCAGCCTCCTCAGCCAACTGCGTCGACCCTCCCAGCTTCTGTGTGGCACTGCGTGAGGCTCCCTTTGTCTTCCTTAGCCTCTGCGTTGCCTCTTCTTGGGTCACCCTCGATGATGCAGGCACCGTATCACCTTTCCTTGTTGTTTCTCTGCTAGAAACAGCTTTTGTCACCTCATGACAGCTAATTTCTACTGCTATTGCTCCACTGGGTTGATGTCCTTAGTCCACCTGTGATATGCAACCTGCCTCTGATACCATGTTGAAGTTTCTAAGTTTACTTGTTAGAAACCCTCCATGCACTTTATCTGATTTATTCCTACCTACTTGTTATTTTACTTAACAAGTTATTTACAATGTAAATATTGAAAATAAACACTAGTGC
Source organism: Pinus taeda (assembly GCA_000404065.3). Classification (NCBI taxonomy): domain Eukaryota; kingdom Viridiplantae; phylum Streptophyta; class Pinopsida; order Pinales; family Pinaceae; genus Pinus; species Pinus taeda. Next base: position 146,506 of record APFE031189925.1, on the reverse strand, counting down.
ATGCTCAACATATTACAGATCAACAACTAAAAGAAACATAAACAATCACACCATATGACACCATTATTTTTAGACCAATGTCCCCCGAAAAACCCAATGTGGGAAAATCGGTGCAGCGATCTGAGGGTTTTCTTATTAAGCAATATCAGAGTACAATCTAGGTGTCGAAACTCCTCAGCACCAATCTACCCCAAAAACCCTAGCGTCAACTCTCTCTACACTGTTAGCCCCTCTCTACCCAGCGTTGGCCCTGCGTCACCCTGGATGGGTTTGCGTCAACCCTCAAGCCCTCTGCGTCAACAATGGTGGCCTCTCTGAGGCTATCCGCAGCTCCCGGCTGCCTCTACATGGCCCTGCATGATCCCTGGTTGCCTCTGCGTCACACTCCCGGCAACTACGCTGCTCTCCAAGCACTATCTTTACCTCTTTGTCTCTTTGTACTCAATGCCCCTCAGCTGCAACTCTTGATCACTAATTCTATCTCTCTTAGCAAACCCCGCTCTAGAGAATAGAATGACTGATCACTCTAGCGTCTTCTCCAAGTCACCCTCAAGCCTCCTCTTATACTTTTCTCGTTGACATATCAACAACCAAGATTAAGTCCCTAATCGACGGCTAAAATTAGATTTGGCTTGATCCATGTCTTTTGAACCATTCTAACACAGTTTCATATTAATCCACATTAATATTTTAATTTCCCTAAGTTTAGACTTAAGGACTCTATTAAAAATATTAATTATTCTAATATCTCCTAAACTATTTAGAATCTGCCCAAACCCTTTCTGGATATTGGATATCTCATGTGCCTTAACCTCTCCACCAAATTTCGTGGTTAGAGCACATCCGATGCTACCCCAAATAAACACTCCCTCTTAGCGAGGACTATGCTCTAGCAATACTCCTCACTGAGTATCACTCTAATCATCCAGCATTGATCCCTGTGCTAATGCTAGGCCTGTTGCCCATCATCCTCTACACTATTGTATTATGTACTGCTATTCATGGTTATGCCACTGCCACTGTTGCATCTGTACGACAGCGCCCTCTGCATCTATGTTGTTGTTGGTCCTTTCTCCCAACACTGCATCCGCACTACAACTCTCATCATGTTGCATCGTGTTGCCCACTGCTGCACTGCAACTCAGTCACTGAGAAGTAAGTAACTGATCTCCCAACTCTGACCTTTCTGTTGGGCTAGAGACCCTCCTGATGTTGAAGCTCCCTCTACCGCTAACAAGTGCTCCCTCTCTGAACTCTGCGCTGCTGCAACAACTCCTTGCATCTCGCATCGTTGCACACCTCTTTGTGCCATCCTGCACTGGTGCAACACTCCTGTGCCTCTCTCACTACTACAGCCTGCTAGCCTCGTGCTGTCTCGGGACTCCTACACTATAACTCTATCTGCTGCTCCATCCGCATCCATCTCTACCTGACTCAGCCAGTCCTGCTACTCCTCTTCGGGGCTCCCCTAGCAAGGTCTAATCCAAGAGACTAGGTACCTCGAGGATCCTGCCCCTCATTTCCTGCAATCCACTTGACTACAGCGCAATGTCTCCCCACTTCCGCTCAAGTGGTGTGTGTGCACTCATGGCACAATCATCGTCTGTTAAAACTTCCTTCTCTTCCCTTGCGGGCGCTGCCTTAGTCTCGGAAGACTCTCCCTTACTCTTCTTCCTTGGACACTGGGTCGCATAATGACCCAGCTCCCCACAATGGAAGCACTTGATCTTGGAGAGCTCCTTCTTCTTCCGCTTTTCCTACTTTCCCGTAGATACTAGGGCAACATCTTCCTCCTCCTACTTGACTTTGATCCCCTTGTTGCTGCTACCCGTCTTTGACTGCCGTCTGATCTCTTCTTGGCGAAGAGCAGACCACATTTTATTCCAAGGTGGAAGTGTCCCTCTGCCCATTATGCTCTGGAAAAATACCTCTTAGTCTTCTGAGACAGCATTTAGGGTTGTCCTCACCATCAATTCCTGATCTGGCATGGCTTCTATAGCAGTCAACTGATCTCGAGAACCCATTCAATCCTCCGAGGAAGGTTTCAATCGTTTCTCCCTTCTTCATCTGATACAACCTCAACTGATTCTCTAGTAACATTCTTCTCTGTACAGAAGTATGCTGGTACAATTTCTTGAGAGCCTCCCACATCTCATATGTCATTTCTTTCTCGGCAATGTGTGGTACTACATGATCTTTGACCCCGTCAAGGATGATGCTCTTGGCCCTCGCCATTGCCTCCTCCTACTTGTCGTTATTATTGGAGTCGACTGGAATAGCTATTACCTTCAATGAGAAGTTATTGACACGATTTCTATCAAGTACAAATCATATTTTGGCCTTCCAAACTACGAAGTTTGACGCTCCATCCAGTTTATCCTGGTCTCTTACTCCATGTAGTGCCATGATGCTCTTCTATTTCCCTCCTGGAAGTTCTTTGTTCGACTCCTCCGAGTCTCTAGTTCTCGCCTGGAAATTCTCTTCTGGACTCCCTCTGAGTCCTGATTTCCCTCCTAGAAATCCTTTTGTCGCTGTTGAGATGCCCCCTACTCTGATCGTCTTGTGTAACTGCACCACTGATCTAGATTCCTCGGCTAAAAACCCTCGGCAGCAACTCCCTCCTCTTGGCCTTTTTCTGTCAGGTATTGTTCTAACTATAGTACCTCACCAGCTCCACTCTGCAATATCCCCACAGCGTTCTAAACCCCAGCGACCTGAAGGTAAGATCTCCTAGGCTCTCTGCAATCCTAGCACCAGCAACCTAAAGGTGAGATCTCCTAGGCTCTCTGCAATCCTAGCACCAGCAACCTAGCCTCCTCAGCGAACTGCGTCAACCCTCCTAGCTTCTGTGTGGCACTGCGTGAGGTTCCATTTGTCTTCCTTAGCCTCTGCGCTGCCTCTTCTTGGCTCACCCTTGATGATGCAGGCACTGTATCACCCTTGTTGTTTCTCTATTAGAAACAGCTTTTGTCACCTCATGACAGCTAATTTCTGCGGCTATTACTCCACTCGGCTGATGTCCTTAGTCCTCCTGTGATATGGAACCTGCCTCTGATACCATGTTGAAGTTTCTAAGTTTACTTGTTAGAAACCCTCCATGCACTTATCTGATTTATTCTTACCTACTTGTTATTTTACTTAACAAGTTATTTACAATGTAAATACTGAAAATAAACACTAGTGCATGCTCAACATATTACAGATCAACAACTAAAAGAAACATAAACAATCACACCATATGACACCATTATTTTTAGACCAATGTCCCACGAAAAACCCAATGTGGGAAAACCGGTGCAGCGATCTGAGGGTTTTCTTATTAAGCAATATCAGAGTAAAATCTAGGTGCAGAAACTGACCTACCCAACAAAGAATTTCCTTGGCAGTAATACCTCTCAATTTCTGACAAATCAACTGGATGAAAGCCCTGATAATCCTTCCGGCAACTCCTCAGCACCAATCTGCCCCAAAAACCCCAACGTCAACCTCTCTCTGGACTGCGTCAGCCCCTCTCTGCCCAACGCTGGCCTTGCGTCACCCCGAATGGGTCTGCGTCAGCCCTCTGGCCCTCTGCGTCAGCAACGCTAGCCTCTCTGAGGCTCTACGCAGCTCCCGGCTGCCTTTGTGTGGCCCTACATGAGCCCTGGCTACCTCTGCATCACACCCCTCGCTGCTATGTTGCTCTCCCGACACTATCTCTGCCTCTCTGTCTCTCTGTACTCAATTCCCCTCAGCGACAACTCATGATCACCAATTCTATCTCTCTTAGCAAACCCCACTCTAGATAATAGAATCATTGATCACTCTGGTGTCTTTTCCAAGTGACCCTCAAGCCTCCTCTTATACTTTACTCGTTGACATATCAACGGCTGAGATCAAGTCCCTAATCGACGACTAAGATTAGATCTGGCTTGATCCATGTCTTTTGGACCATTCTAACACGGTTTTATATTAATCCACATTAATATTTTAATTTCCCCAAGTTTAGACTTAGGGACTCCATTAAAAATATCAATTATTTTAATATCTCTTAAACTGTTTAGAATCTGCCCAAACCCTTTCTAGGTATTGGAAATCTCATGTGCCCTAACCTCTCCACCAAATTTCGTGGCTACAGCACATCCGATGCTACCCCAAATCAACAAGATTCTATTTTGAAAATATGTTAGCAGTTTCTCCCCACAAGAATTTCGGTAGACCTTGATCATAGATCATGGCATGGGTGGCTTCCATAATAGTTCAATTCATTCTTTCAATAACATTGTTTTGATCTGGAGTATATGGAATGGTTGTCTCCCTCTTAATGTTGCCCTCTCTACAAAAGTCATTGAATTCATTATATTCATATTCGGTTCCATTGTCAGTCCTCAATGTCTTGGTCTTCTTTCATGTTTGGTTTTCCAACAATGCTTTGAAAGAACGAAACCACTTGAACACTTCATCCTTCCTCTTCAAGAAATAAATCCATGTTTTGCGTGAGAACTCATCCACAAAAATTGCATAGTATGAGTATCCTTCTAATGAAGTTATGAGCAAGATACCAAATAGGGAAAAATAGATCAATTGAAAAATATTAATTGTTCTACTTTCACTAGAAGGGAATGGTCCCTTTGTATGTTTTCTAGCGACACAACCTTGATAGACTCCATGGTTCATATGAAAGTTGGGCATTCCTATTACCATTTTCCTTACCCCAGGGAAGGCTTTGTAATGTAAGTGGGCAAATCTTTGGTGCCATAACTCACATTGAATAGAGGTATCACTTGCTAATGCTCCCAAAAGATTTCCACCAACTTGATATAGACCATCAACCCTAAATCCAAGAGTAAAAGCATCTTTGAAGTTTTTATGCCATACATGTAAATTTCCATCAATGAAATCTACCTTGAAGTCTATCTTCCATTGCAGAAATAGACACCAAATTCTTCTTCAAATAGGGCACACAATACATCCTGAAGAGGTATGCTTTGACCATAGTTCAAGTGAAGAGTAACAATTCCTATCTCTTTTACGAGGTATGTGTTAGTATCTCCAAGAATAATATTTAGATTAGTTTTCCTCTCAACTAAATGTGAGAGGGTGTCCTTATATCCAGTGAAATGCCTTTGAGGCTCCACTATCAATTAACGAATTATCCAAAGTATCCGAAGGAGAGGCAATCGATAGGGCATAAATAAAATAAAACTCATCTTGTTTTTTTGTAACATTATTTTAATCATACCTAGCATATCTTGTCTTCTTGGGAGGTTGACTATTTCCTTCTCAGGCAGCAGGAACATTCCTTTTTCCTTTATTGTTATACTTGTTGTTTATTTGATTGTTGCTTTTGTAATTGTTGTTGTTGTTGTCATCCCTTGGAGGACATTTTTTGTGAGGACAATCTCTTGCATAGCAATCGAACAGATTGCAATTACAGCATCTTCCTTTGCCTCTTCCTTTGAATCCCTTCTTAGATCCTTAACCCGGTCTCCTAAAATCATTCCTCCTTTTAGCATGTGCAGGGAAAGCAACAAGTTCATTTCCATTGGAGGACTTATTTCTCTCCATCTTTCTCGTTTCCTCTTGAGTGCATCTAGCCAATAGCTCATCAAAACCAGGTGTCCTGTCATTATTGAGAATGGTGGTGACAAATGTATCTCATGGTCATGAAAGCCCAATAAATGCAATGGGAGTGAGTTCCTTGTTTGCAATAACTTCTCCAATAGATATAGATCATTCTTGACTTGATTTATTTTCATAAAATGGGATTAGATAGACTCCCCTTTTTCCATTTTAATATCATTCAACTTGTTTTTGAGAAAGAGGATTTGATTTGCATTGGTAACTTTGAACATCCCAACCAACTTATCATACATTTCTTATTAAGTTCCCAAATCATAAATATAAGCAACTAATGTTTTTGAATGGAGCTAATCAAAATTTTCTTAGCTTTGGCCTCACCTTTTCTATACTTAGTTCTAGTAGAAGCAGGTACATTTGAAAAAAACTCCACCACTTTCCCTTGCACATAGTCCAATACTTCATGGTTCCTCCAAGGTCAAATCAAGAGTCATCTTCTAGGCATGATAATCTGACTTGGCATTAAGCTTATCCTCAGTGTTGAAATATGAAGTAACAACCATGGGGATTAGAACTTGTAAACAAATATCTTGGTGATTGTTTTTTCTCTTGATTGGGCTTGTCTTCAGCGTAGCTTTGATACCATATTAATTTTAGATAACAATGGTATGTTCTATGCTTGCAACAATTACTTCAATGTCCTTTTTATTAACCCAATGACAATTCCACTTTAATCAACAACAATCACATAAACCATTAATTCACATTGAGAGTGATTGTAGATCAAACATAAACAAAAAATGCAAAAAACAAGTCAAGACAAGAGAACACCAATATTTGGCTAAAGCTAGGGAAAAACCCCTAGAGGGAGAACAACCTTCAATCCTTATTATCAAATATTAATGCTCAGTAGATAGAGAATATCCAATAGAGTACAATGATGAAATTCAAAGTCAATGTGACTTGAATTTTGTAAGGAATCCAAACCAATCTCCAAAGTCAAATATGATCTTGATGAAACTCTACAATTTTGGAAAGTCAACAACATTCAATGTGTCCTAACCAATCTGCAGTCAATGGTCAATGCAGCGATCAAACAACTTTTCTTGAGCTTGGTCAAAATCAGTAAAACTTAGCCTCCAATGTTGGTCAAAATCAGCCCAAAACAATCCTTTAAAGTCCAGTCAAATCAGGTCAGAGAGAGAGTTTGTTGTAAATTTCTACAGGGAAAACAAAAATCAATCCTGAAGTCGACATTGGTCAAAGTGCCCAAATTTCCTTGATATATGTGCCAAACAACTCGACCTTCCAAGATCAAACCTTTGCTAGTCAAAGTGAGTCAAACCAAAGTCAAATTGTCTTGTTGTAAAAAGTCAAAGATGTCTCCAAATCATAGCACGGAGAAGAAGAATAAGCTACCTCAGATCTCTACAAACCAATCAATGAAGGAGAGAGAAGAAATGATGTGTTTAATGTGCCAAATGAGGTTGAAGGTCTCCTTTATTCATATGCGAAGGAGGGGGGTTCAATTTGTCTAATTGACCTAAGCTGACCTTGACCAAATGTGCACTTGGGGCTTGAATCAAAAAAATACTTCTCCTTCTCTAAATTCATTGCTTCCGGGGTCAATTTTGGTCCTCTCGAAAAGAGGAATTTTGTCCAAACATCGTCTTAGGTCAATGAGCTACCCAAAGTGGAATTTGACTCTAGTTGCACATTTTAACAGATATTGATTTAAGAGCACCCTTCCACATGACCAAGAACAAGAAATATTTCAACCACCTAAAGGAGGAGAACATACAGTTTCAAATTGAGCTAGGACATGATGGCATGTATGCGACCAGAGGAGTTGGTACTATCAGTTTTAAGAGGGAGTCAGGTAATCCTCTCCATCTTAGAGATGTCCTCTATGTTCCATGCCTAAAGCATAATCTTGTTTTAGTAGCTACCCTTTGAAGACAAGGGTTATGATGTCCTCTGCAACAGAGTTAAGGCTTACCTCCACTTAGCTTTTGGATGTAAGAAATTGATAGGTGTGAAGAAGAAGAATCTCTACAAGTTCCACGTAGAGACAGGCGCAGCATTGCGCAACAAGGCAGGAAATGTGCAGAGTAGAGAAGTGATGGTTGAGGAGAGCAAAGCTTTGAAGAAGTCCTTAGAGCAAAAGCATGTTAGCATACCTCAAAAGAAGCTACTCAAGATGAAGTCTCAACTAGTATTTCACTGAGTCTTTACTAGTTGGCAATTGAGCCAACTAACATTTTGATGAAGAGCGGAGCTAAGGGAGAGTGGAGGCAACCACTCGGTCTGTGACTCCCAATATAGGGAGAGTTTGAGCCAAGTAGGAAGAAGAGTTGTTTGGGGAGAATCAGAAGATAGTTGAACCTCCCAGTACCCCTTCAGCGAGACTAAGCAGCGATAGAGATACATAGATAGATTCACAAAGCATGGTTGGAAAGAACAGATCTTAAGATCATATTCTACAGGATAAATCAGGGAAGTCTTCTAGTTCAGAGGGAGTAGTTGCAGCAATAGAGAATGTGGTAGTGTTGAAGATAGGTCCAGGCAGACGAGGTTCTTCCATAAGTACCTTCCTCACTAAGAGGGAGTGTTGAAAATGTAGCGAGCAATGTCTTATGGCTTGTGCCTTAGTCTGTGAAGACCTTGAATTGTTCTCATGAGTTAAGCTTCAGTGGTGGTGACTTTATTTCCAATTTACTGGAATAATCATATAGTTAGCATGCGTTAGAGTTGGAGCTTCGATTAAGTGGAAGTCTTCATCAATTTGACTACAAGATTGGTTGGCAGTTAGCAGTTCAATTAGAGCTAGTTAGTGTTTAGTCTTGATTGAAGGAAGAGCGAGTTAGATCTCTAGTGTTGATTGGAGAAAGCATGAATTAACAACTCCAGTGATGATTAGAAAGAGAGCAACACTCTTAATTAACTCGCTATCAGAGCTCAAGTTCTAAATTTTAACTAGCCCAATTTAGCATGTATCAAATCTATAAAGGGAGCATGAAGGCACAAGTAAATTCAATTGTTTTGTGCACAAAGAATTGTGACAGGACAGAGCCCACGAAGTTAATGAGAGAGAGCCTTGATTGTGGAGCGCGAGAATTGTGTCCTAAAGAATATGCAGTGCAAGTGAGCTAGAATTTAAGGGAATTGGTTGTGTGCAAGTTGTGTGGCGTCGAGGTCCTAAAAAATAAGAGCTCAAGTGTGCTAAGAAATAGGGCCAGAAGTGTGCTAGGAAATAGGAGATCAGCCCAAGCAATAAGGAGGCCAAGTACACAAGGAATAGGAACAGAATTGAAACAAGACAACAAGGTTTGCAGAGCAAGTCAAGGAAACAGCAAAGGATCAATTATGGGCAGGAATTGAAATCAAGTAGTGATCAAGGAAGGCCAAGATCAATTGTATTAGTTGAGATTTGTGCGAGAAGCAAAACACTTTTTCAAGAACAACTAAGTTGCTTTCTACTAGATTCAATTTGCTCCAAAGACAATCAATAGCCACATCAAGCAAGCGGGTTTTGCTTGTTTGATTTCCTAAGAAAAGTGTGTCAATTTGTGTGATGTGTTTTTATCTCGGTGTTTTTATTCTACTACTTATGAATTGTTAAGAGACTCTGTATCTTGGTGAAAGTAAACTAGTTTTCAATTTTCAATGATTCATCTAAATAGTTGCAAAGTTTCATGGAAATAAATTTAACAATACATTGATACCATGTTAGGAAATGGGAGAGTAGACATGATTCTTCACACACGAAATTGAATTGAGTGTTTTATTCAATAGTCTGAAATAGTACAATATAAATACATCAAACTCTATTTAATGATAGACACCATATCTTGACCACACTAAAATGTTGAGAGACTACCTCAACGCGACACCAAGCTAGGAGCTAACCAGTTGGAAAGAATCTCTCAAGTCCAACGAGATCTAACAATCTCCTATCTTAGAATCAAACCACTCACATAGAGATTGTCTTTACCTCACAATGACCTATACACTAATAAACCACAACCACACTAATAAACCACAACCATATGATATGATGAAAAATCACACATTAAACAATAAGACAAGTAGGAGTTCATAATTCCAACATCTTTCCCCTCAGCATAACCTAAAATTTACACATAATCTTGATTGCTTTAAACAACAGCAGACCAAACAGGGATAGATCTTCGACCATTTGTATAAAAAGCACTTCAACTTACCACCATAACATCCCCTTTCACAAACTTCAAACTGATGCAACTTATTTTTTCAAATTCACTTAAAAAACCAAGTGTAAGTTTAAAAACGAAAAAGATGTGCAAAACGAAAGCATGGAAAACATGTAAAGGAAGTAGCTCTTACGTGGTAGTGGCATATCCAAAGGTGGGCACCCTTTCCAACATATGCTGGATAACGTGTACAGGCATAAATGGAAACAAGATAGATGGCCATGCCATACTATAAAGAGCAGCATTGCACAAGGGGCATGCACAATTGACATGAATTTGAAAAGCTCGTCGCCATATCATTCATAGGTGATACTACCTTACACTCGCATTTATTTTGCATGAATAGACTGTTTCTTGGGTTTGATATGTTGCTCACAGCAGTAAATCTTTATATATTCAAGAGATTGTCTCAATTTCTCTAACATGCACTATCAGACAATTTGCACATGAAATTTTCTGCAAATATGCCAAACAATATTGAAAATATTCCAAGTCCACACCCAGTCTTGGATAATAACCTATCTAGATCTATCAACAGAATTACGAGTATCTACCACCAGGTGAAAAGCGCTTGTTATTAGATGATGACTTCCTCGGGCACGGGCAATGATAAAGCCACGGTGAATAAATCTAGAACTCTTTTATCCTTAACGATTTTAGTTCATGATGCTCAAAGGAGACTAGGATCATTAGGCCTTTATGAGAAAAGCAAAAATAATACTACACAGGATTTCACAATTCTTTAACCTCCTCTCTTGTGTAACTAAAGAATTCAACATCGGGCAATTCAAGACAGCATAGCGACAAACCTCATCGCAGAAAACATAATTACACTAATGAACTAGATCATACACCACCTTTAGAATAATAACATCCAAAAAAGATGCCAAAAGAAAATCTTCAAAGATCAAATCATAGGTCACCCAAATTTGCTGAAACAGTCAATGCCTGAGTTTGGTAGCCAATATTTTCGTCTCATTCACAGTTGTTAAAATTTCACTGGTTTTTACCTAAAGCTTTCAAAAAGTTAAGAAGGGGTCTCCAGCTCTGCATTAACTTGGCACATGTACACACGTATTAATTAAACTCGTAACTGGTAAGAAGACCTACTTCGTGTAGAAACTTTAAATGAATAATTAACAAGAATGAAAAATGTTTCTCAGTGCAAAGTATTTCACTTCTGATATGCAGCTGAAAACCACTCTGCTTGACGACGCAGTAGATGCTCAGTATTAGGTATGCTTCAAACCCTAAGCCAGGTCACTTCACCAACAACCTCCATATCATAACGACTGCATGTTGGAGGTTTCCCTAGTCAGTAAGGATAATCATGGATGGAGTGTACTTCCTGTCTCTTACACTGCTGCAAACCCAAATTTGTAATTATATGTTGAAAGATACACCTATTTTGATACATACTGCAGACCCAAATTTGTAATTATATGTTGAAAGATACACCTATTTTGATACATACCAAGGCCAGTTAATTACAGTTTGAATTGAAAGTCACTAAAACAGAATCTTGTAGCTATTCGAGTTGAATCTGCAGACAGATCTCCAATCATGTTCCACCATCTCTCTGTGCTCTTTTAGTCATTTGAACATTTGTAACTGATAATATAGCAGGAGAATAGAAGTGAAAGGGAGTAACAATTCAGTTTGTATTTGTACCTTACCATCCAGGAACATGTACTGAATCGGAGATAGCTTCAATAGGTCTACACCAAACCAAACTGCCAAACGTTTCAAGACTGTATAGTTGTAAAAAGCACCCACTTATCAAGTCTTCCAGAGACTTTCTTTCAGGGCTCTACTTGATTAGAAACTGTCAAGTGGCTTGAAAAAGGAACTTCCAACTAGAGATAGAACTTTAGGATGGCATGGCCAGTCAAAAGACATTTAAATATCACAAATAGTCTGCATATATTTTGCTTGTAAAATAAAATAAAAGATTCTGATGCTCTCAGCGGAGGTGAATGAAGGTGTCTCACAGGGATGAATCTCTTTCCTAGAAAGTTTATTTCTGGTAATATGTAAAGTGAAGCATTTGGAAAATCTTGACATGCAATAGTATACAGTTTTCTTCAGTGTAGAATTGTCAAAGAACATGAAGAAGAGAAGCTTTGTTTTCCGAGGTATCAAATAGGGCCAATGGAATAGAAAAGAGTTTCACCCACTAACTGATTTGCAAATGATAAAAGTCGGGCAGTCTGTGATACCTCAGTGCCCAGAAAACCACGCTGCTCACAGAATGGAGCTTTGATATCAAGTTTAAGCCTCTGATGCATGTCCACATTTCAGCTGGCTAAAAAGCAATATAACAAGGAATTTCTAGACAATCTCAGCGGGCAAGACCCATTTCTGAGCTGAAAGATTGGAATCCTGAAGGACTCGAAAACTGCCCTGAGCCACTACTAACAGCAGATCTTTCAATATCTACCAATTCTGCTATAAGGGGAATGGGGCGATCCGGAATATGTGGCACAGGAAGATCACTCTCCATCATCTTCAACACTTGATCCATACTCGGCCTACAAAACATCTGTGGGTGAGCGCATATCAAAGCAATCAAGACATACCTTTCCATTACTTCAGCAGTTCCCGGATTCTCCATTCCCTGTTCTATTACTTCCAAAGTGTTCCCTGTTCTCACAAGAGACCAGGCCCAGTCAGTGATGTGCAGCGAGTGGGATTGCGCATTCGTTATAAGAGCCTTTCTACCACTAAGAAGCTCTAGAAGCACAACTCCAAAACTATACACATCACTTTTCTCTGTCAGCTGTCCATACAACGCATACTCAGGTGCAACATACCCGAGTGTCCCAGCCACTCTGGTACTCAGATGAGAAACTCCTTCCGGAGAAAACTTTGCCAACCCAAAATCAGCCACCCGGGCATTGAAATTCTCGTCCAGAAGAATGTTGCTGGCCTTGATGTCCCTGTGAATTATTGCCGGCTGTATTTCGTGGTGCAGGTAAGCCAATCCCCTCGCCGTTCCAATAGCAATCTGACAGCGAATGGGCCAATTCAATCTCCTCTCCGACCGACGATGGTCAAAGAGATGATCGTGTAGACTCCAATTGGGAACGAATTCACAAACTAGTATCCTCTGGTGCCCCTCTAGAGACCCTGGGGCCACGCAAAATCCTCTCAACCCTACTAAATTACGATGCCTTATACTGGAAATCACGTCGATCTCGTGCACAAATTCCGGATCTCCAGCCGGCGAACAATTCTTGAATCTCTTCACTGCAACAAGTGATCCATCTGCCAAGTCCCCCTTGTAAACATTCCCATAACCGCCGGTGCCGACGATATTCTCCCTCGAAAAATTCTTTGTGGCCGCCCTGATATCCTCGATCGTGAACCGAACCAACGTACTGTTAGGATTCAAGGGGCATGGATCAGATGCCTCAAATTCGGCCAAAACCTTCTTCTTCTCCATCCTCGCCCTTCTCCTCCTCCAATACAGAAACCCCACCACGCATCCCAAGACGCACACCGAAACCCCCGCAGCCACAGCCCCGTAAACCCAGGCATAGCTCTTCTTGTGAGCCGAATTCAGGCCGATGAAAAACAAACACCAGGCCGTAGTAGTATCAGTCGGACCAGCTTTATTTAGAATTGCAGCGGCGTATATGCTGGAATAAGCCGAGCAATCCGTTAAATTTCCCGAAGACCCAGGCAAATAAATCGCCTGCGTGCTCGTTAGTGCTGCAGTGCACTGCGCACAGGGCGAACTACTTAGGTTTTGATTGCAAGCCTTTTTCAAATTCTGTCGGCTGCTCAGAGGAACTTGGTTTTCGAAGTCCTGTTGCGTGGTGATGTTCATGCATTTCTGGGTAAGCGACGAGCTATCGAACCCGCAACTATTGCGGACATCGAAGCTAGGGTCTTGACTGCTTATTTCATTTTGGAACGCAGACCAGCAGGACGCTGAGGCGTTCGCCGGGGGAAGGAACAAACCCTCTGTCCGGAGGTACTCTGCGAGGACTAAATGCAAGCCCTGCTTGGCGCCAAGGCATTTTACCGTGAGATTTCCATGTTTCGCTTTGATAGCGGCATCTGGGAATCCGCTTAATATGGTGAAATTTAAAGGACAATTATTTGAAGCAGATTCTGTATGCCAGATTAATAAACATAGGAGGGAAAAAATTAAACTTACAGAAGAAACCATGCTCACTGATATATTTTCTTAAGATTTCTTCCCAAGATCACGGACTCAATTAGCGGCTCTTAATTTTCAATTCCTGACCTGTTCCAATTCATGATATGCAAAAGTTGTGAGCCTGTGATATTTCTTTCTCCATGCATTCCTGCAGAATTTCTGCGTAAAAGCTCTGTGATTTAAACAGGCAAAAAAACCCTTCCCCTTTCTGAATGCTTCTGCATAAGATCTTTGATTTATCCTTCAAAGATCTGTCAAGATATAGCCATACTTCTTTTCAAATCTATATTCCCAAGTTTCCTGCAAATCTCTTTTCCCTTTCCTTACGATTTCACAATCTTTGCGACAGTTTTAACTCCAACAGAACCAATGCCGCTGCTCTTTTCATTCTTGTTTCTTCCCGGGGGTGTGATTTCACAGTCAACGGAACCATTGACTCTGCTCCTTCCTTCTGTTTCCTTTGAGTAAGAGTATATTACCCCTTCGAAGTTATGAAGTGTTTTCTTTTGAATGTTAGCCGAGGCTATCAAAGAAGAAAATACAGTTGACTGTGCAGCTCTTCTAACAATTGACCGGATTCATGAATATAACCACAAATAAAATTGCTGAAGGTGGACCCAAGAAAACATAGGGCGGTTTCCTGCCCGGTTTCCTCTGCACGCGGGACTCGGTCCTAAACTTTCGGGACCAGAACCGATCCTGATAGGTAGGCATATGGGTATAGAAGCTGAACAACAATAGCTTGACTTTTTTTACATATTTCGTCTGATAATGAAATCTCGGGGGGAATTTGATACTGTGATGGTGGCTTCCAGAAGATACAGGGTCTTGGAATGAAAACCAGTATGGGCTGTGCAGATATGAGCAATTAATTAATACCGTAATATATAAGAGGACCACAATTTATTATGACATTCCTAATTTGGTAAACATAATATTGTGGCCAGCTGTAAACATAAAATTATGGTTCAGTTGGATTTTATAGCGTGGAATGCACAGAAGAAAGCGGATTTAAAAGTAATTAAAAACTATTCCAAAATCCAATATTAAATAGAAAAATTAAATGCATGTGAACACCTTAATAATTTAGAATTATAGTTTTTGATTAAAAGTATTTTAAAATCCCATATTAATTATAATTAATTTTTGATTAAAAGTATTTTAAAATCCAATATTGAATAGAAAAGTTAAATACATTTCAACACCTTAATAATTTAGTATTATAGTTTTTCCACTTTGTAAAACAAGATCACCACCATATCACCTAACACCATTATCTCACCACCATATCACCTAACCTTGTGTTATCTCACCACCATATCACCCAACCTTTGTGTTATCATTCATATTCTATGACACACTTCTATCATATGCTTAGCCCCATCTTGCACTAAAACCAGGCTCTTGGTTTTTACACCTAAGGACATTTAAGAGAAAGATATGCCTTCCAAATGTGGTAGCAATTTGTTTTTGTAAACTTGGTGTGTAATTTTATTTTTATGGGTAAATGTTAAAGTTTTAATTCAAATTTTATTAGATTTTTTGTGTTATTAATTATTTATAAAGTTAATGATAGGGAAGAATAACGTATATATATATTAGTTTGGAGTCATTTTAATTATGGATTTATCAAGTGTTGAGAGACTAAATTTTTTAAGGTGTAAAATTTTTTTAATGTAAAATTTAAGGAAATGTTTGCACTTTGAGATATTTGGTCTCTCTTGGTACTTAATAAATCTGAAATTAAGATGGGTCTAAGTCACTTTCAGTCAGCGACATCCACACAAAATTTGTCAAGCGTATCATTAATGAAATCATTTTAAACATATTAAGTATGTCTAGAATTAATCTGGTGAGTTCTTTCTCTTCTACATCTCATGTACATTGGACCTGTATTTGTATTAAATACCTCTGAATTCCAGCATATAACTCCTAACACACATGATATATTTGAACATGAGCTAATCAATAAATCCTATCACGAATTTTTCAATATGCAATATTTGTATCATTGAGAGTTGGAGGTTGATCTTGGCAATATATATATTTTAAACATCTTTCTTCATAGGATTTTCTTCTACATCATGTGCAATGTCTAAGTTGTTTAAATATTGTTTTCTTTATCAACGTGCTCTTTGTTGTTCAGTTTTTCATTTCCTCTATTTTTCATGCTCTTCAATTGTCATTTCCTCTGCTTTTTTTTTTGTTGATTTCCTCTTCATTGTACATTTTTTTTGTATTCTTTGCTCTTGACACTTCAATTGTCATATGTGGTGCCCTTCTTTGTCGTTATAATCTTTCATATGCTCTATCATTCATTTTTTTCTTTCATCTTTTCTTGTTCTTGTTTAGTTGCCATTTGTTGTGACTATCTTTGTTGATCTATTTTTCGCTTCTCCCTTTGTTGTTGACACTCCTTGGTGATCATTTCTTGTGTCTTTCTCTGTCAACTTGCTCTTTGTTCATTACTATTTAATATGGATCTAGAGTGATCATTACTATAACACATAAGTTAATGCACATCATCAATAATTACTTTGTGCATAAGTTAATGTATGTTGTTAATCTAATTACTTTGAAAGCAATGCACATCATTCATATATTTACACCAAATCATAAATTAACATCTACATTAAAATCGATGCATCTAACGCAAACAATCAAATAGGATTAGAAATCAACATCTACACTAAAATAAGTGTGCATTGTTAATGTAATTACTTTGAACGCAATGCACATCATCCATTTATTTACATCAAAATAGAAATTAACATCTACACTGAAATCAATACATCTAGTGCAAACAATCAAATAGGAGTAGAGTTGTCTTTCTTTGTCAACTTGCTCTTTGTTGTTCATTTCTATTTAAGATGGATCTAAGCTAATGATTAATATAACGCAAAAATCAATGCACGTCATCAACAATTACTTTGTGTATATAGTGAAATCAATGCACATTATTAATCTAATTACTTTGAAAGCAATGAACATCATCCATCTAGTTACATTAGATCATAAATTAACATCTATACTGGAATCAAGGCATCTAATACAAACAATCAAATAGGATTAGAAATCAACTTCTATAGTGAAATCAATGCATCAAGTGTATACAATCATTTAAGAGTATAAATCAACATCTACATTGAAATCAATGCATCAAGTGCAATCAATCAAATAGGATTAGAAATTAACATATAACTTGAAATCAATACATCTATTTTAGTAAAAGTAAAAAATAACATATTAATGTCAAAGTAATCTAAAGTCGAGTTAGGACCTTACATGTGCCTTTATCCCTTTAGTTTAGTAAAATTTCAATAAGTTTTGGTATCTTGTTTTTATCTCATATTGAAACATTGATAGCTTTCTAAATCGAACTTTTTTTAACTTTCGTAAAAGCCTTACTTCCTCTTCCTACATATAATATATATATAATATATATATATAAAATATAATATATATATATATATATATTAATATATTATAATAATATATATATACATATAGCAACTAGGCCACTTATACTCATGTGACACAGGGGCAATTCCAACAACTACCACTATAACCCCTAGGTAAATGTTGAAAAATGCAACAAGAAATTCTCAATTTGATTTTGCCTTGATTAAATTGAGAAAATTTGAATTTCCACATTAGCAAACAACTTGGATTATGTTAACTTGTGTGACATCGATTCTGTCACCCAATTTACTCAGTAAATTCGAGTTGGATGAGTTAGATTTTAGTTAAGCATGTGTGATTGCTAATTTGTAGCAATCAAGGTCAGTTATCTAAGGGTGTTTTCAGTTAAACTAGTTCCAATTGTTGGAAGAACTAGTGGAGAGTCAAGTTGTGCAGCAAGACTTCAGTCAAACTCAATGCTCATCGAGTTAATTGATCAATCAACCTAAAATATCTAGTACATGCAGACAATTTGAGTTACCCAGTGGAGATAGGGATTCCAAGGCAATATAACATCAGTTGTAGACTAGTCTTGAGTGTACAAGTGTCGCATGTAGTCAAATGATCAACCTAAGGAATTGCGCAATTCAATTTGAGGAATTTCCTAAATAATAGGGGCATAATTCCTCAAGGAATAGCACAAGGAAATAGGAGCTCAAGCAAAGGAAAATGTTGACTAAGTCTGGCCTTCAGTGAGTAGAGAGATAGGTTATGCATTTGCAGGGTTTGCTCAATTGAGAAAATCAATTCTAATATAGATTTATTCATTTGATTAATGCAAGCAAGAATTGGGGTTTTTAGCATATTGTTTTCCCATATAAAAATATGTATTGCATGTGTGTTATTTCTTCTTGCATGTCTGATATTTTTGTTCTAAATTGTGAATTAATGTCCTCATAACAGTAGAGTAGGTTTGTGTCTTGTGATTTTGATTAAAACTTCATGAGCAATTACAAATCTACATTGTACTTTCTACATGGTATCAGAGTTGGATTCATATTAGAGCTGGAAATTCAAAGTTGTTTCTCACAGGCTCAAATTTGAAGATCAATGTAGCAGGATTTCTTCAGAGTTGAGAAGATGGCCTTCAATGGAATAAGGCTAGAGTATGCCTTAGAAGGCACCTCAAATTTTGCTGCATGGAAGGACCACATGGAGGTCGTATTGGATGATAATGGATTGCTTGAATATGTCAAGACAGATATTCCAAGACCACAAACAACTGATGTCCAAGACCTTGCACAGTGGAAGAAAGATGTAGCCAAGGCAAGGATAATAATCTTGGAGGGAGTACGAGATCATATTATGTCAAATCTCCATGGAAAAGAAACTTCGTTCACGATGTGGAAAGCACTCGAAAAATTGTTTGAGAATAGTAGTGATCACGGGAAGTTGGCACTCAAGGATAAACTTCGAAGTATCTAGATGCAGAAGAATGACATTATACTGCAGTATCTTAGCAGGTTCACACAATGTCATGATGAGCTGGGTAGGGTGAATGTTACTGTCCTTGAAGATGACTTGATAAGACTAGCCCTTATGGGCCTTCCCAATAGCTGGCATAGCTATCAAGACTCGGTGAATGGGAGGAAGAAACTACTGAATTGGGAGCACTTATGGTCTGATTTGGTATAGGAGGAAATAAGGTAGAATACCAGAGATGGGACTTCATCCAAGGGCGAGGATGAAGAAAAATTTGCATTGGTTGGAAATTCAAAGAAAGGAAAAGGGAAGAAATCCCAATCCAAACCAAAATCTAATCAGAGGGGAAAGAAGAAATATTTGTTAAAAATTACATTGTCATGAATTCAGGCATTATGCCATGAAGTGTCCACATAATAAGACAAGCAAGAAGACCTCAGGAGGAGAAGCACGCAAAGCTTTGGCTTCATAGTTCGATCTTGACTTTACCCTCATTGCATGCATGGCTAGCACAGTGATGGGGAGCGTGTGGTACTTGGACTTAGGTGCATCATTCCACATGACAGGGTGTAGAGACTTTTTCAGTGACCTAGAGGAGAAAGATTTGCAAATGAACATTGATATGGGGGATGACGGAAGGTATAGCATGACTAGGATTGGTACAATCATCTTTCAAAGGGAGTCGGGCTCCCCCCTAGGCTCAAGGATATCATGTTCGTTCCAGGCCTAAAGAAAAATATCGTCGTCATTGTAGTTTTGGAAGATCTTGGTTATGATGTGATATTTAGCAAAGGAAAGGCATTCCTGAGACACATCATAACATGACAGGTGAAGCAGATTAGTGTTTGTTTGAAGAACCTATAAAAGCTAGATGTGGGAGATTGTGTTGCATTGAGCACAAAGGCAGAGAAGATGCAGAACCGCAATTTCAGTGAATTTTTGCATAGAAGACTTGGCCATTTCCATCATGGCACTTTGAATATCATGCAGAAGATAACCACAAGCCTCCCCAAAGGAGAACTTGAGCAGCAGGATGTATGCAAAGGATGTACTTTGGGGAAGTACAAAAAATCCACATTCCATGATTGTGACAGAAAAGCACATGCAGTCCTAGAAAGGATCCACTCTGATGTCTATGGACCTTTCTCGACAACCTCCACTACCATGCACACACATTTTGTCATTTTTATTGATGACTTCTCACGGAAGTGTTAGATCTTCTTCATGCGGAAGAAGGATGAGACATTCTCCAAGTTCGTAGAATTCAAGGCACTAGTTGAGAAAGAAACAAGCAAGAAGGTGAAGGCTCTCTGGAGTGATAATGGAGGTGAGTACATGTCAAATGAATTTAAAAATTTCTATGCAAAAGAAGGCATTCGACGAGAGTTGACAACACCCCACAACCCACAATAAAATGTTGTGGTTGAGATAAATAATCATAGCATTGTGGGAACAGTGAGGGAGATGTTGCATGATCAAGGCCTACCTCTGCATTTGTGGGTTGCAACATGCAACACAATAATCTATTTACACAACCAGAGTCCACATTAGCTTATGGGCATGATTACGCTAGAGGAGGCTTTCTCGAGGAGAAAGTAGGATGTGTCGCACTACAATATTTTTGGAGCCTCTGTTTACTACCATGTCTCCAAAGAATGAAGGAAGAAGCTAGAGCCGACAACAAAATTGGGGACATTTATGGGTTACACAGAAACTCCCCACAACTATCATGTGCACTTCCCATCCCTCACAATAACAATTGTGCGAAGGGGCGTAAAATTTGATGAAGATAAAGCGATGCAGTGCTCTCTTGAGAGGGAGATTCATATCCCACTAGAAGATGAGATTTTATCTCAAAAGGAGGAGCCTCAGGAAGTTTTGGAGCAGCAAAAAATTGAGGAGCATAGAGTGGAGACAGCCATTCAAGTAGAACCATCCAGAGAAGGTAGGAAAAGGACCAAGGAAAATGAGAGACTTGTGCAGGATGTGAGGGAGAATGTAGGTGCTCCTTCAAATCAGTGCAAGCAGAGAAGGTCACTAGATTAGTACACTGGCTACATGGCTCTAATGATTGAACTTGTAGATACTAAGACATCCTCTTTTGAGGAAGTAATAGAGAAACTTGTATGGTTTGATGCAACGGTGGAGGAATATGAATCCATTGTATAGAACAATGTTTGGGAAGTGGTACCAAGACTAGAAAATAAACCAATTGTGGGTCCGAGATGGATCTTTAAGGTAAATCATGTAGCAGACGAAAGCATAGAAAATTACAAGTCAGATTTGTGGCCAAGGGGTACTCTCAAGTTGAGGGGATTGACTATGAGGAGACCTTTTCTCTTGTAACTAGTTACTCATCCAGATCAATTCTTGCTCTGGATGTGCATATGGGGTGGAAGATCCACCAGATGGATGTAAAAACAACATTCCTCAATGGAGTTATTGAGGAGGAGGTGTAGATTGAGCAACCATAAGGCTTCAAGACTTTTTATCGAAAGCCTCATGTGTGTGGACTCAAGCGAGCATTGTATAGTCTTAAGCAAGCACCTTGTGCTTGGTACACCAGGATCGGTAGCTATCTCACCAGTTCGGGCTTCACCAAAATTGAAGTGGATGCAAACCTCTACCATATTTTGGAAGAAGTTAAATTGTTGATTATTGTCTTATATGTTGATGATTTGATTTTAACTAGTGATGAGAAGTTGATCAGATCTTGCAAGGAGGACCTTACAAGAGAATGTGAAATGAATGACATGGGTCCCATGCACTACTTCCTCAAATTAGAGGTATGGCAAGGCGATGGGGAATTGTTTGTCTCTTGGGGCAAGTGAGCCAGGGGATTAGTAAAGTGCTCAAAAATGAAAGTGTTCAAAAGTGCTCGAAACCTATGCCAAAATGTAGATCTCACTGACTTAAATCCAACACAACTTGAATCGCTCAAAACCGATATCGTATGCTCCAAGTATCATGTTCTGATAGTTTTCCTAATGTTGGGCCGCCAAATTAGCATACACTTTCGCTCCATTTTCACCTTTATCCTCATTTTGTCACCTCATTTCATCACATTATCATTATATTTCCATTACCATATGTGTTCATATTTTTATTTTCCAAAGTTATTTATTTTATGTATTTAAAGTGAATTTATGATTAAAAGTTAGAAAAATAACATGTATTTGCTTATATCTAAAGGTGGAATGAGTTTGATGACATCTGTAGGTAATTTGGAAGGTTCCAAGACACTCTTATGTGGCCTCCAAGACTCAAATTCGAATTCTCTTGAAGATTTGAAGGAGATTTGGGTTAGGGGTCAAGCATATCTCATGGAGAAAAATCATGGATAAAGGAATATGTGTCTCATATTGGTTGTAACCATATGAAGGATTTGTGGATCTAGGAGGGATTAGTGGATCTCCATTAATGAGTTAGTTGCTTATGTTTTGTATAAATAGAAGTACCTCCTCCAGTCCAAAGGGAGGACTGTTGGAGTATGTATCATAACTTATGATGGAATAGAATAAAGTTTTCTTTCTACAATTTTAGATATAAATTGTCTTAATGTAGTATATGAATTTATCAAATAGTTTTTCACTTTGTTCTTAAGAGAATTGAGCTCACTCTAAAATGATCAAAGAAACATTTTATTTCATTATAGATTTTATTTTCATTTAATTATGTAGATGTTTGAAGATTTTTAATTATTAATGAATGGATTTTAGTTTAAATCTTATCAGCATATGAAAGGACAAACAAGGTCTAAGTTAGGGTCTCTTCCATTTGATATGAGTAATAATTGAAATTCATTCTCTTTTTCTAGTTTCAAGTTATTTATGAATTCTTGATTTTTGATGCTTATGAATGAATTTTAGTTGAGTTCTAGTCAGTATATGAGAGAACAACCAAGAGTCTAAGTTAGGCTCTCCTTCTATTTGGTCTGAACAATAATTAAAGTTCATTTCCTTTTCTTTGTTTCAAGTTAGTTTTTAGTTTATGCAATGGTAATGTTGTTGGAATAGAACTATGAGGAAGGACAACCAGGACCTCCTAAGTTAGGAGCCTCTTCTCTTGCTTTCTATACATCACATATTGTTGCTCTTTAGTTTCTCTTCTTGAGGACAGTACTGTGGGGAAGGACAGCCAAGACCTCCTGAATTGGGAGCCTCTTCCTTTGCTTGTTGCATCTTGAACTAGAAAAATTTTAGTTTTAGAAGTATTTGTAATATGGATTTCCATTCTTTATTTCCATTCTAAACAAACCTCCTACAACAGTCTCATCTGAGGTCCCATATATTGGTTTTCTTCTAAGTTTACGAAACCCTCAGGTTGACAAATTAAATGACAGGGATTTAAAAGACAATTAAATCACCCAACGACTATGAGAGGTAATGTGAAGGACTCTGAGGATAATGCACGGAAGAAAATGTTGCATAGACTTGTTCCATATGAAAGACCTGGAACATCAAGGAGAAAAAAACATGGAGCTAGGGTTTTTCCTGTCCGTGAATGAGTTTCTATATTTGGCAACCATTATCGGTTCTTTGGAAGGCTCGAAGAGTAGACATGAAGACCCTCATTCATGGAGGCAAGGGTTGGGTTGGGCCTTCGTGACTACTCCTCCTGACTTACCCCATGGTCTCCCCATGGTTAGCTCCCCCAGGATGTCCAAGTGTAGTTGCTCATTGACCCAGATGGGTTTGGCTCCTCGGTGACTGTGGCAGACTTCTAACTTTGGATGGTTTCGAACTCAGGAGATGGACCTAGCTTGGGTTTTGCTCGGCAACTGCACAGGTTATCAGGCTCATTTATTTTTTGCCCAAGGTTCGCTGCAGGGGGATTTGCGGCAGGCCCAGGGTGGTTTTAGTGTTTTGGGAATGGTTTCTGGTCAGATGCTCTACCAGTTCTGGAAACCGGTTTTCTGGGATGTCAACTCCTTCATCCTCCAGGTGGTTACTGCTTCCGTGAAAACTATGGCTACAGATAGCTTGAACCAATGCCCTTCCACGCACAAGTCAGGGTCCATCATGAAGATGTTGATCTATTTGTGTTGGGTAGAGGAGTTTTTGGCAAACACCTGCTCTAACAGGCCCAATATGCTCTGTTCAGTCCGATCATTGGCGACGTTCGATCTTCCCCCTGCTGCATGGTCGGTCTCTACCATTAAAGGGGAAGTTGGCTCCTCGCACCGGGTAAAATCTTTCCGTTTTAAAATTTATATAAAACGCCCAGAAGGGCATTCTCTGTCGATCTGGCTTAGTGTAGCAGACAATCTTCATTTCCTGAAACAAACCATTATGCAAAAAGCTGGATATCTGACAAACATTCAAAATTTAATTTATGGAGGCAGAGCCTTACAGTATTATAGGCTACTACAGATTTATGATATTTCAACCAGTTATCCACATTGTTTCAAACCAAGATTAGGGGGGGGGGGGGGGGGGGTGGGGGCAACACGGGGGGGTGCAGTGACTGTCAAACATCCCTCTATGGCTAGAAAGAGTTCCAAGAGAAATACAATGAAATACTCAGAAGATAAAATGAACCAAATGAATGGAGGCCCCTCATTTAAAAATATTCTCCAAGGGAAAAGAACAACGCCAGAGAAAAAACATCAGGTTGGTTCAGCCTCTAACCCATACATAGTTGAGCTAATGAACTCAACCCTGGAACTAAATCTAGATGATACTGAATTGGATGTGAGCTGCGCCTCTTTTGAAACACAAGCTATTATCTGTTGATTTAACTGTTTTTGGCCAAAACCAGAGGAACTTTTTCACTGGATTTTGGGCAACTGGTCCCTCGATTGCGAAATACATCTTTGTTCAAAGGGTTTTTTAATTGTAAAACTCCCTTCTCCTGTTGCCAGAGACTATATTCTGCAGAAGGGGCCATGGTTCTGGGGATCGATAGGTCTTTTCATCACCCCATAGTTTCCCAAATTTCGATGCAAACACCATGGTAATATCTAGAATGTCGGTGTGGATTTGCCTACACAATCTCCCCCTCCACTTCTGGAATGAACACATCCTCTCTGGTATTGGGAACAACATTGGGAAATATCTCAAAACGGATTCTGAAAGGTTGGATGAAAGGATCTACACTTTTGCTAAGATTTGTGTGGATGTGGACCTTAGCAAAGGTTTGCCAGACCGTATTCAGCTAATCCACAAACAGATGCACTGGAATCAGACCCTAGATTATGAAAACACATCTTTCAAATGTAGAATCTACAAACAAACTGGGTATCTTCAAAATATATGCCCGGAAGCCAAAAAAACAACGCCAGAAGGAATAAAAATGGGAAACAACCAAAAGGATGGAACTTATTTCCATCCCAACAGGAAATGGAGGAGGACGAAGCTTAGGTGGACCCTCCATTTCCAAGGAACAACCAGACATCACAAGCACCAGAAAAATAGGAGTCCACTCAGGTACCCAAGGAAACTCAGGACAACCAAGCACCAGAAACCAAGGGGGAACAAAAACCCATGGAATCACAACCAATAGTTATGTCAAAATCAATGGAACCAAGTGGGTACAAGCGGATACACTCATCAGACATCTCAGACTCAGATAAAGACATCCACAGACCTGATGAGTCTCATCAAGGGGGGTTGGCGCAAGGTTGAGAAGAAAAAAGGGAGGAAAACGTAGTTTTCTGCCTATTGTACATTAGTCTGTTTTTTGATGCTCATGCTTACCATCGGCTATTGGCTGGTGTTGTTTGATTACTCGCTAGTACAACATGTAATTTATTTTTCTATATTAATAAAATTACACTTTTTTCATTGGAAAAAAAAATTAAATCACCCAACACCTAAACATGTAAAATTTTTATAGGTTGAAGTGCAGGACTGCTGACTAGGCAAGATGACTATGTGTTTTGGGCCACTGGCAGGCTGTCAATTGGACTCACCAAATTGGTTTGAATTGTCAATTTATGATTGGTTGATGGTTCATTATGTTGGACCAATTATAGGGTGCCACATGGCCCAATCAAGAGCTGCCACGTGGCACCCCTTGGTCAACTAAAATTTTGTTATGGCCCAAACTGGCCTTTGTGGGGATTGAACATGAGACCTATTTCCAAATAGGGCAGCGCCTTACCAACACATTGTGGGTGTTTCTTAAATAATATGGCAACCAATTTATTTTTAAGTTTTCAGTAAATGATCATTGGGGTATGGGGCAAGGGCTAAGTATCTGCCCCCCAGTCACCTTACACCCACGAGACCACATGCGAAAGGGAGCTGAGAGCTTGGGCTTAGCCCCAGCCCAAGGTTCTAGAACCCTCCATATAGACAAAGCAGAGGAGATGGGATAAGCACTTGTGGAAAGGGGGCTCGGGATAAGGCCCCAGGTCAAGGTCCTATGGCATAGTTCGGAACCACATGCTCGGGAGATAAGGTGCTAAGCGACGTGGCGTGGAATTCGGGGGCTAGCCCCAAGTTTTATAGTGGAAATGGAACCATGGCCTGAGATCCAGGGGCTATGCCGACAAGGGCGGGTGGTTAGCCCCAGCCCCCGGGCATATGGTCCATGTGGCCCAATTATTCCGCCCATAGGGGTTATTGTGTTTTTAATGCGTTCGACATTTTGCACCCGAAACGATGCAAATATTGTCATTATCAAGCAAAAATGTCTCTTAGTGGTTCTCGGAAAAGCGAAATTCGTAGAAAATTTAGCAAAGAAGTCCAGTTTGTAGAGCAAATAGCAGAAAAACTTCTCTAGAGCATAACTTTTTCAGTTTTTGGCAAAATTGATCATTGAAGAGTCCAACTTGTGGTTTTTTACTATTCCGGAGCAATGGACCAAAAGATGTAGCCCAAGAGGGGCGAACTCCTTTATCATTTTGTTGTATTACATTGTTGTGTATGGTATATTTGTTTCTGTTTTTATGCTGCAAACTGAGTTTAAAAAACATTAATTTATGTACTTTTGTAAATTGATCCATTGCCTAAAAGGCATAAAATTTTACTTGCAAATTTTCAATAAACCTTCATGTTTGTAATACATATCAGTTTGGTATCATAGCTCAACGTTATTTTGAAGGTTTGATTTTGTTTGCATGTGTTTTCTGATGCTTACAAAGTTGAAGCTTAAAAGAGGAGTGCTTGTATAGCCAAATCCTCAAGTGGGTTCAAGGAAACCACATATATCTCAAGCTTAACCAATCATGGCACATGAAGAAGGTCATGAAGGGATGTCTGAGGATGAGAGAACTTTCAGAAAAAATTTCTTTGAAATGGTGAAATTTCTATATGAAGAGAGGAACACAAGGTTACAAGGAGAGAGCTCAAACCCTCAAAAAGGTAGTGGAGGAAATGGTGGCAAACCTCCACCTCCACCTTTTTCTTCACCACCATCTTTGCCCTCATCTTCTACTACTTCAACCCCTTCACATACTCCTCCAAGAAATCCAAAGGGACATGGTAAAACTCCTTTGTTAAAGATTGATGTAAAATTTGAATTGCATATGTACAATGGGGAAGTAGATGCTGAGAAATTGAATAATTGGGTTTGTCAGCTTGAAGTCTATTGTAGGATTCAATAAATTGATGATGATTCCACTTAAATTCATCTTTCTTCTCTAAGGTTGGAAAGTGAAGCACTCATTTGGTGGGAGGCCAAAACTCAAGAGGATCTCAAGAAAATCAGTAAGATTATTTTCTCTTGGAGTGATTTTGTAGCTGCATTAAGAAGACAATTTTATCCATTAGCACATATGCAGAAAGCAATAATGAACTAGCAAAATTTTAGACAAGCAAAAGGTATGAGTGTTCAAATTTATACCCAAGAGTTTAGAAGAAGAACTCTCATTTTGGGTGTAGATTTATCCTCTCAAGACACTCTCCTTAAATACATAGGTGTCTTACATAGTTACTTGAGGCATACAATTCTTATGTTTAAACCTACAAAGCTAGATGAAGTTTGTGTACATGCAACTCAATTAGAAGCAAGAGAGAAAGATGTTCCTCAAGAGACTAGCGAGAAGTCATTTGAGTCTGGAGACAAAGGAAAGGGGAAGTTCAAAGGCAAGGATAAAAGAATGCTTTAATCAAGAAAGAGGGAGAAAAACTCACATGTAAAAACTGTTCAAAAGAAGGTCATGATAAAGACCATTGTTGCAAACTTAATCCTCAACAAGATCTAGGATTTGATTTTGGAGATGAGACCAAAATCACAGCCATGGGATTGAAAGACAAGGATTATGTTGCAAGTACTTGGTCTTCTAGCAAGCACATTGAAACTCAAAATGAAAAAGGAAGAATTGAGATTTTCCGCATTAGGGTCGTAACAAAACATAACAAAGTAGATACTTTGTTTGATAGTGGATCCCAAGCCAACCTTATTTCAGATGACATTGTCAAGAAACTAAATTTAGAAACCATTCCTTGTCCTAGACATTATCCTTTGGGTTAGGTATGTGACAATGCCAAATTGAAAGTGACAAGAAAATGCATACTTAAGTTCACCATCACTGCAAATTTTATGGATGAGGTAGAACTTGATGCAGTACCACTTGACATCTGTGGGATTTTTTTGGGAAGCCCATATCTATATGATAGGAATTCCATATTTCATCGCCATGAGAACAAGTATCATTTGTTTAAAAATGGGATTGAGTATATTGTTAGAGCACATTGCAAGAAGTTTAATTTGTCTCTTGTGAATGTTGGACAAATGAAGAGGCTTGTAAATGCTAGTCAAATTTTGCATTATTAATGATCAAACACAAATATGTTGAGGAATCTGAAGCTTTCCAAGGATGTGATGTAAAACCCAAACATGATTTAGTTGAGGTTGTGTTGTGGCCCTCGTAGCAATTTTGAATGTGTTCCTTACAAGTTGATCTTTCATCTCTCTGAATGATCTATTTTATCCCAGGGATTTTAACCCTTCACCAAGTTAAATATTCAATTTCTAAATGGTCAAAATCCCCTTGAATAAATCATTGTCGCATGGTTCATTCGTGACCTAGTCTTGCTTTTCATTCACTCTTTCATCAGGACCTTTCACAATCATCATAATCATTCATGGTACATTTATACTCGCACATATAATCCCCCCCACTCATACCATA
The DNA here is from genome assembly GCA_000404065.3 of Pinus taeda. Lineage (NCBI taxonomy): Eukaryota > Viridiplantae > Streptophyta > Pinopsida > Pinales > Pinaceae > Pinus > Pinus taeda. The sequence goes on along the minus strand of APFE031189925.1, from coordinate 117,582 downwards.
GTCATTGTGAACTTAACCCACAAAACCTTCTACCGCATCATTATTCCCATCGTAACTCTTTATAGTGAAAATACTTCGCAAAGCATGCATAACTCATCCTTTTCGCTTATTGCAATTAACATTGGCCCAATGCTTACCATAATACACCGGACCTGATGACTTTATTAACCAGAATACATGTATTTTCGGGTCCAGAGCATTTCGCATATCGTAATCGGCGGGGTCCTAAGGCTTGAACATAAGGTGCGCAACGATATGGCAGACCCGCCGATCCTATTAAGCATATTATATATGTTTCGGGTCTGAAACCATGTCACATATCGCAATCGGCCAGGTCCAAGGCTTATATATATTGCACGCCACTATCTACCGAATCCACCAACAACTATTAACCGCAGCGTATATAATTTAGGGTCCGGAACCCATCGCTTATCGCATATCAGCAGATCCCTAGGATGGCGCGTATAGTGCGATGCGATATGGTGGACCCGTCGAATTATTAACCATAACATATATATTTCGGGTCCGCTAGACCTATCGCCAATCGTAATCGACAGTCAGCAGAAGTGAAGCCCATGTAATATGCGAAGGGGCGATGAGTGGGCCTTGCAATAATCATGCATCCGAGTTTATAAATTTTGAAATTCGGCCTTGTGGTCAAATGCGATTTTCCCGTGTTTTCCTGTGCATTCAATGAAACATTGCATTTCGGGTTTTTAAAGGAAAATCCAATAGGGGTGATGTTGCATATGATGTCCTGTTGGGATGTATGATTGCAGCTCGATCGTAGCACAACTTTGGTTGAGCTAAGGTTCGATTCTTTCACGCTCGCTCCTTTTGATTTCATTGCACCTTATCATTTTAAAGTTTCAATGATGACAAGAGTTGTTTTGGGGCGTTTTTATCATATTTTCATAATCACAACTAATATGAATTGTCTCTGTAGGTGAGTTCGAGTGGATCCAATAACAGATAAAGGCAATGTATGTCAAGATGACACCTCTGCACCACTGGCGTCGATATTACAAAGGTGTAGTCTGCAGAAAGGGGTATGAAATGCCATAATGCATAATGAAGGCCTGCTTCATGTCGATAGGAAGCACAACATTGACACATCAAGATGTTATTACCTCAAGACAAATCTTTAATCAAGCCAGCTGGTGAATGATGAGTGTGATGTCTTCAGTTTCCTTCAGGAAATGATAGAGAATAATGTCCGCTTGACACAAGTGCGAAGGGATGACACATAGTCATTCTCTTGAATCAACATCTATTCATTTCCCCAGAAAAGGGAGCATTGCAGCAAATATGTGTTCTACGTGTCAACAATGACACTGGTTGTTCTACGGCTGTGAGTTCTGATTGGTATATTGAAAAGAACAGAGGGGGAGGTGAAAAGGGAGGGAAGACCGAAAGCCAGGGAGCTACATAAATATTACCTGCGGATATGAGAGAAGGGATTTTTGTTTGAGAAAACAGCTTTGATTTTTTATGAATAAAGGAAACTGTTTGGTTCAATAAGGAGTCTTTTGTTTCAATTTTTTTTTTTGCTTTGATGTGTTTTGGAGCAGGGTGTTGCCGCTGGCATGAATATAAATGTGATTTGTGTTTATGCATATTGATGGCATATTGTTCATGATTAGTCTTGTTTATTTGAATATGATTCAATTACATGGTTAACTTATGAGCGATCTTTGATTCAAAACCGTATTAGACACCAGTTGCAAATTTATTTGTACGGAAAGGAATGTGTATTCCTGTATGAGTAATCTAATTGCAATCAATCTCTAATATAGCCTTGTTCATCTATGAACTCAGTAATTGATTCTTTTGGACTTGGAATTTATTTATGGTGTTTAATCTCTTTTAGTTTGCTCCTGCAGGATAGACTAGAATAATTAAGTTTAGCATAGGAAAGTAGAAGTAATCTAGATAGGATTTGATACATATAGGTTAGTTGTTTCTGTTGTCGATTTAAATGAAGTCTTCCTCCAAGAAGCAATATTTCAACACCGGTAATAGTTCGCGGGGTCCTTTAAAACCTGTTGGAGCTAACCATCCCAAATGAAAGCAGATCTAATTGGGGTCTGCGATCGGGTTAGTTCCCCTTGTTGGCACAGTGAAAATTCACCATGTCAACAGGTTGTTAACACATGTGATAATATGTTTCAAGAGTATGACGTGTTGCCTCCTAAAAGAGGAAAACAACATGAAGTTCAATTGCAACAAGATGCATCAATTTTGAACATTGGTATGAACAAGATGCTAGTGTTAGAGAATGCAGGGATCAAGAAACATATGCAAGAGCTACTTGAAAAATGGTACATTAGTTCTAGTACATCTCCTTGTGGGTCTCCTAATGTTTTGGATTTGAATAAGGATGGTAAATGGCAATGGAAATCACTATGTGTGGATTTTGGATCTTTGAACAAAATCATGATAAAGAATCATTATCCTCTTCCTCGCATTGGTGTTTTGTTAAATGCAATTGAAGGATGATGTTTATTTCACTAAGTTGAACATGCGAAGTGGTTACCATCAAATAATACTTGTTGAAGGTGATACATGGAAAACCGCTTTCAAGACAAAGCTAACTTCATTGCATGCTTTAACAAGGGCAAAACATGTCTCTCAATGGGGAGACAAGCAATAGAAAGCCTTCAATGCATTGAAAGGTAAAATTATTACAACATCAATTTTTGCGTTAGATCTTAATCAACCATTACAGATTTAGTTGGTGAATCAGATGGTACAAGAACATTTGGTGAAGAGTCAAGCCAAGTATAAGGCTAGAGATGATAAGAATCGTGTTAACCATAATTTTCAAGTTGGAGATGCAAGTTTGGCTTTGCATCAACAAAGAAAAGCTTCAAGGTGAAGAGAAATTGAAATTGGATGAGCTTCCTTTGATTGAAGGTCAAGGAGAGAATGTTCAAATTCTTTCAATAGAATATTCCCCTCCTAAATATATTGAAGAATTGCAGCAAGATACTATCCTTGACAAAAAAACAAGAACTTCAAGAAGAGGGAACATGGAGTACCTTCATGTGGGGCTCCAGGGAACACATCCAAGCAAGGCCAAATGGATTGATATTGGAAGGTTGAGGGAATTGTACCCTCATCTATCTATTGACTAAAAATAGCCTTTTGGTAGTCCAAAAGCTTCCAGTGGGGAGGAGTGATCTAGGGGATCAATAAAGTGCTCAAAAATGAAAATGTTCAAATGTGCTTGAAATTGGTGCCAAAACATAGATCTCACTGACATGAATCCAATGCAACTTGAATCACTAAAAATCGATATAGCATGCTCTAGATATCGTGTTTTGATCATTTTCCCAAATAGGTAAATTTTTTGTAGATTGAAGTGTAGGACTGACTGGGCAGTCGGTATGCTGATTGGGTAGGCTGACTCGGCAAGTTGACTATGTTTTCCGAGAAAATGATAGGCTTCCAAGTGGCCTCACCAGATTGGTTCAAATTTTCAGTTTATGATTGGTTAAGGTTCGTTGTGTTGGACCAATTAAAGGGTGCCACGTGGCCCAATCACGAGTTGCCATGTGGCACCCCGGGGTCAACTAAAATTTTGTTATGGCCTGAACTAGTCTCCATGGGGATCAAACATGAGACCCATTTCCAGAAAAAGAAGCGCCTTACCAATGCGTTGTGGATTTTTCTTAACTAATATGGCAGCTAATTTCTTTTTAAGTTTTCGACGAATGATCATTGGGGTATGGGGTCGGGGCTAAGACCCTAGCCCCTGGTCACCTTACACCCATAAGACCACAGGAAAAAGCGAGCCAAGGGATTGGACTTAGCCCTAGCCCAAGGTTCTAGAACCCTCCATATAACTGAAGCAGAGGAGATGGGATAAACGCCTGTGGAAAGGGGGTTCAGGACAAGGTCCCAAGTCAAGGTCTTATGGCATAGTTTCGAACCACGGGCTCGGGAGATAAGGTGTTAAGTGATGTGGCATGGAATTTAGGGGCTAGCCCCAAGTTTTATGGTGACAATGGAACCGTGGCCCTGGATACAGGGGCAGCCGGTTAGCCATATCCCTTAGGCATATGACCCATGTGGCCCAAATTTTCTGCCCATGGGGGTCATTGGGATTTTAAAGTGTTCGATAATTTGCACCTAAAACGACGCGAATCTCACCAGTGTCGAATGAAAATGTCACTTGGAAGTTCCTGGAAAGGCAGAATTCGTAGAATAGTTAGCAAGGAAGTCCAATTTGTAGAGCTGTTAGTAGCAAAACTTCTCTAGAGCATAACTTTCTTAGTTTTTGGAAAAATTAAGCCCAAAAAGAGCCCAACTTGGGGTTTTTGACTGTTCTGGAGCCACTGAAGACATTATTTTTACATTATGAGCATTTTAGATCCATAAAATCATAGATTTGAGCACTTAATGAAAGACATTGGAAACTGGACCAGGAGATGTAGCCCAAGAGGGGTGAACTCCTTTATCATTTTTTTGCCTTGTGTTGTTGTGTATGGTATATTTGTCTCTATTTTTATGTTGCAAATTAGGTTTAAAACCCATTACTTTATGTACTTTTGAAAATTGATCCATTACCTAAAAGACATAAAAAATTACTTGCAAATTTTCAATAAACCTTCAAGTTTGTAATACAGATAAGCAAGTATGCCAACGAGATACTTTAGAGTCTCCAAATGGACAGTTACAAACCCATGGAGGCTCCTCTAGTGACCAACTGGAGGAAAGGGGATGCCACTTCAGGTGAGGAAGTGGATGTTACTATTTACTGGTAGTTGGTAGGTTCACTAATGTATCTTGTGAACACACAACCAGATATGTGTTATGCAGTCAACCAACTACGCCAAGCTATGGTTAGGCCAACCAAATTATTTTGGAAGGCAGCTAAGCATGTTCTACGGTACCTCAGAGGCACTAACCAGTTTGGACTATGGTACAAACAAAGAAAGGGAGTGAAGTTATGTGGCTTCATAGATGCAGATTGGGCGGGTAGTCAATCAGACCTAAATAGTACATTAGGTGTAATTTTCAATGTTGGGTCCATATTGGTTTCTTGGTACAACAGGAAGCAAAGATTTGTGGCACTCAACTTGACAGAAGTAGAATACATGGTCGTCATTCAAGCAACCTGTAAAGCGATCTGGATGAGAAAGATACTTGTTGGATTGTCTGGTTGGATGATGGATCCAACTGTGATCTACTGTGATAATCAGAGTTGCATCAAGCTCTCTGAAAACCCTTTTTTTTACGATCGATCCAAGCATATAGATATATGGTATCACCATTTGGGGGATTTTGTGCAGAGGTGGATAATGTTGTTGTAGTACATTCCGATAGAGGAACAAGACGTTGACTTTTTGACAAAGACCTTGTCAAGAGGGATGTTTGAGTTCCACATGTGCAGGATAGAGGTGGTTGATAATCCCTTTCTTTTTGAGAGGGATTGTTGAAAAATGCAGCAAGAAATTCTCAAATTGATTCTGCCTTGATTAAATTGAGAAAATTCAAATTTCCACATCAGCAGACAACTTGGAAGATTTTAACTTGTGTGACATGGCTTGTTTCTCCCAGTTTACTCAGTAAATTCGAGTTGGAGGAGTTAGAGTTCGATTAAGCATATGTGATTGCTAATTTGTAGCAATCAAGATCAATTATCTAAGGTTGTTTTCAGTTAAACTAATTCCATCTTTTGGAGGAACTAGTGGAGGGTCAAGTTGTGTAGTGAGACTTTAGTCAAACTTAGTGATCATCTAGTTAACTGATCAATCAACCCAAAATAGCTAGTGCATGCATAAAATTCGAGTTACCTAGTTGAAGAGAGATTCCAAGGCAGTGTACCATCAGTTATAAACTAGTATTGAGTGTACAGGTGTTGCATGTAGTCATATGATCAGCCTAAGGAATTGCACAATTCAATTTGAGGAATTTCCTAAATAATAGGGGCCTAATTCCTCAAGGAATAACACAAGGAAACATGAGTTGAAGTAGAGTTAAAATTTGACCAAGTTTGGGTTAGAGGCCTTCAGTGAGAAGAGAGATAGATTATGCACTTACAGGGTGTGCTCTATTGTGAAAAGAAATTGTAATACATATCTATTCATTTGATTAATGCAAGCAAGCATTGGGGTTTTTAGAAAATTGCTTTCCCCAAATAAAAATACTTATTGCATGTGTGTTATTTCTTCTTTCATGTCTGATATTTATGTTCTAAATTGTTAATTGATGTCAACAGAGCAGTGGAGTAGGTTTGTGTCTTGTGATTTTCATTAAAACTTCATGAGTAGTTGAAAATCTACATCATAATTTCTATCGTGAATTGTATTTCCCATAACACGTGACCAAGGGTAAACTCAGGGAATTTGGACCTAGAATCTTTTGATACATAACACTTCACTTTCACAACGATCACCAATTGAGTTGCCCTTGTGAAACTTATAATATTATATAATATTAAAAAAATATTATTATTTCATATTTTGTTCTATGAATTAAGAGGTGGTTTGACCTATTCCTGTCTATGCATATCATCATTTCTGCACTAATATCATACTTGTTTATTTTTTTGCTTCTTGTTGACTCAAGAAGCCTCCATTCATTTATTCAGAGTCTAATTTTATATTGAAAGTATCTTCAGATTATAATAACCTCATATAATAATTATTAGTTACTAATAATGCAATACATCATAATTTTCTTGTAACTTTGATTTTAGCATTGAAATTAATGGAACTCAAATATGATGGGTGTCATGTCAAAGGGAAGGTCCTTTAAAGCCCTTCAGATATGATGGAAAAAGCTAAGATGACCTGCTCAACTAACAAATGACTAGTTCAGTTGGATCTATCATTATTGAGACAAAAATATGGAAAGCATAGGAGACTCCCACGAAGGGGTCTACTCCTTATTCCTCTAATGTCATAGTCTTGTAACGTGGGGAAATTGTTGAATATAACATGACATGTTTATAAAATCATTTTGCAATTGTATTCATTATTAGATTATATTTATAGTATAAACTTACTTATCATTTGATTTTAAAAACATTTTGCATTTATCATTCATGGAAACAAAAATATTTTGTGAAAAAAAATTGAGCCGACATTTAAATGTTTACACGCACTTACGAACACAACAACAACTCCACCATCAGAGAATACTTTAGGGGAAAATTTCCTCCAATTAACTATTTTTTAAACATTTTTTAAAAATAAATAAATAAATTTGCCCAATTGGTTAAAAGTTTGCCTATTTTTTACATATATATGATTAATAATGATATTTGCCAAAAATTACCAATTTGAATAGTAAATTACATGTTTTTATTGAATATTCACCTATATTCTATATGTATGATTGTTCAAACCATAATAGTTACCTATACTACTATACATAAACAATATTTGAATCTTAAAAAAATACCATGTCCTTTATACTAGGTTGTAAAGTGCCTCCTAACACAACCATATATTAACCATTTTAAAAACTACTTGTCATCACCAACATCCACTTAATCTTTAAAATTATCAAATTCATTGATAACTTGAAATTTTACAAATATATATAACATGTGCCATACAAATTATGTCTTATAAACTTCAATTCAATAAATTCTATTTGCAAATACAAATATATTTATGTAATTACATGAAAATATTTTCATATTTGACATTTTTCTATTTACTTATTTATTTCCTTGTAAATTTCAAAATATGTTTACATAAATCTAAAATCTAAAATATCTATAATATTTTTTTTTATTTTTTTTTTTACAAAATCGGTTGCTTGATATCTTCAAAAAAGTTGGAGGAGACTAAGCTCCGATTTTACAAAAGATGAAATCACAGTAGTAGCTTGTGACTGTATTTCATTATGGCAATACACAAAAATGCCTTTATTGTTCGCTTGTAAGTTCCTAGAACAAGTATAGATTCTTATGAATTGAGACAACAACAAGCTGGTTTTGCAGTACATCTAGTCAATGGTGATATGGCTGATATGACGGGCGTTGGAGGCCTTAGGATGGCTGTCTACTGTTGCAGCTCTGGCGCTGGAGGAGCTGGTACTTGGTCCATTTGCATTGTTGATCTTGTCCACCATGAACTTGAGGATCTCAACTGACTCTTGAATATGTGCACAGGTGTTTGAGAGGGCGGTGAATTGCTCCTGCAAGGAAGAAATACGATGTAGAAACAGATTAAGATCAGCCTCGTATTTAGCTGTGAGGATCCTTGTGGCAGTGTCTATTTTTTCATGTAACAGGCGTTGATGAGTTCTGACTTGTTCGATCTCAGCTTGGAGGTCCTGGCAATGCAAGCAATCTTCGCTTTGGTCCATGAGGAGGGCTTCAGCTCTTACTTGAGGCAACTTAAGAAGGAGGCACGCACTTACTGCTGCAAGGTGTTTGAAGACAGCTCTGAGAGAGCTAACTGCCTGAGGATCCAGCGCTAAAGATAAATAGAATATGCCGCAACAGAGTAGAACAGGAGGATAGAGGGGGCAAGAAGCTGGGTAGGCTGAGTCGAGGTGAGGGAAATGATCCAGGGGAGAACTGGAAATAGAAGTGGAGCTCAGCTTACAGAAAACCACAATGAAGGAGGCAAGGGAAAAAGAGCAGAGGGGTGGAGCACCGTGGAAACGAGGAGGGACAATGCTGGAATAAATAGCAGAAAAACAGACCCACGCAGAGGACTAGATCACAAGGAGGGAGCAGGGGCGATCATAAGATCCGCTGTTTGAAATCCGATTTGCTGTTTCAAAATCTTCATGGATGAGATTCGACTGCGTAGAGAGAGATTTGCTGCAGAGGGAATCAAATGTGTATTGGATTTTGTCAGAGTCCTTGATGGCAGAGGCGCAGTTCATTGGAGGGAGGCGATTTGGGGAAATCATGTGAATCAGGGGATGAATTGGTGTAGGCTTGCATGATTGCATAGGAGGTTTCCTTTTTCCCGAGAGCAGGCCTGGCTAGCTCTCTTATCCGCTTCTTGGTTGTTGGAGCACATGACATGTAAGAAATGGTACTCCAAGTCCTGAGACAACAGACTTTTACAACGACTGATGATTTGATGGAGAAAAAGATTGGATGCTTGTCTATTGCTATTCATTAAGTTGATTATTATAGTTGAGTCGCCAAAAATGAGGGCTTTGTTGATCCCTTGGTTCTGAAGCTGTAAGATTCCTTGGTAAAGACCCAGAGCTTCAGCTCTGTTGTTGGTTAGTTTACCCAATCCCCATTCAAAGGAAGACACAGGTGCACCTAAAGGATCAAGAATGATGCCCCCTGCACCGGCTGCTCCCGGATTAGATTTAGAAGCTCCATCAAAGAATAAAGAATGAGATTTCTTTGAAAGGAGCCATTTACTGAACTCGTCTTTTGTGAGGCGGATTTTCCATTCAGGATTGTCGGCTTTGCCTCTGAACTTACTGATCTTTGTTGTTGAAATGTTGTTGGTCCTGTCTATAAGATTCCAAATAAAATTTCACTCCTTTGCCCATAGGCTGACGGGATCGATTTTCTTTGTTATCTTAGTTGCTATAGTTTCCAAAGCAAGGCTTGACACTTTAATGAGAATGTGCCTGATTGTAGTTGTTTTATCTCGGAAGATCATACTATTTTGAGCGATCCATATGCGCCACAGAAGAGCAAAAGGAATGGCGTTCCAAACTCTTTTAGCTGGGTTTTGCTTCGTTGATTGCCAAGGATAATTTCTCCTCCAGTTATTTAAGGCTTCATCAATAGAATGTTGGGGATTCCAAATAGGGGGTGCAGAGGGGATGATGTTGTTCCAGCATGAGGCTGCAAAGGGGCAAGAAATAAATAAGTGTTGTATGGATTTCTCCGCAGCTTGATAGTTGGGACACCTAGAGGGTCCGACAATGCCTCTTTTCCTAAGGTTCTCTGCAATTAGAAGTTTACCATGCAGAAGTGTCCACATGAAAAATTTGATTTTTGGGATTGCTTTAACTCTTTTTAAAATATTCCAGTGAGCCCAAATAGCAGTGGGGTGTTCCTTGCTACTCAGATAGCTGTATCCTACTTTGGTGGAATAATTTGTTCCTGAAGGGCACCAACGAAACTCATCCTTTTCACCTTTAATGGTGGGTGCAATACTGTGCAGACAGTTGCAAAGAGAATCAAAGCTATCTTTGAGATGGTGGGGTATGGGTGGAAATTCCCATCGAACCCAGGCATTAGATGATACATTCCATTGAGAGATTTGACTCAGGTTAGATATGCCTTTACTTTGTAGATAATGAATTATAGAATCCATACCTGGAAGACTGTTTATGGGAGGGTTCCCCATGATTTTATCCGAGCCAAAGTTCACCGTTTCACCTCCTTTTGGCACTTTGGAAACATTTTGTGCCATGAATGCAATGGATTTTTTACAAAGTTTCCATATCTTTGTACAATGTCTGTTGGGGATCTCAGAAGTGAGGATATGCAGTCTTGACTGATTAAGATATTTTGTTTCTAGGACTTTTTTCCACCATGTAGTTTGATTGTCCAGCAGTCTCCAAATCAATTTCCCACCAAATGCTAAATTCATAAGAGATGGGGACCTGATGCCAAGACCTCCATTCTCTGGACTTTGAATGACCTATTTCCAATTTACTAGGTTGTATTTTTTCTTTTCGTTCTTGCCCCCTTGCCATAGAAAAAATCTGAGGATGCTATCCATTTTTCGGTGGAATGATGCTGGAGCTTGGGCTAGAGAAAATTGATATAAGGGAAGGGAGGAGAGACCTGATTTTAGAAGAACCTGTCGTCCAGTTGGATTGAGCCATAAAGTTCCCCATTTCTGAACTTTCCTTTTCATTTTGTCTAGCGTTAAGTCCCAGACTCTAGTATTTTCTTTCCCTATGGTTACTGGCATTCCCAAGTAACTGAAACAGTCCCAATTTAACTTGCAGGGGACACCAAAAATGTTGGCAATGCTATGTATCGTTTGGGATGAAGCATTCCATCCATAAATACAGCTTTTAAGGTGATTTATTTGGCCTCCTGAATATCTCATAAACTTGTCGAGCAGGGACTTGAATCTTCTTGCAATAATGGTGGTCGCCCCCCCTAGCAGAAGGGTGTCATCAACAAGTTGAGAGTGATTTATATTTTTAATGCCATCTTCAAACTTGATGCCTGAAATGAGGCCCGACTGCCTCTTTTGGTCAAGGGCACAGCTGAATGATTCTGCCATGAGGATGAAGAGATAAGGGGATAAGGGGCAGCCTTGCCTTAGTCCTCTTGAGGATTGAAAGGAGGGTCTGGGTCTTCCGTTTATGAGGGGAGCGATCCAAGGCCCAGAGATGCAGGCTCTTATGACATTGATAAGGAGAGGTGAGAAGCCCATCTTTTGAAGAACTGCGAATAAAAATGAATGCCTTACCCTGTCAAAGGCATTGGCCAAATCTAATTTCAGAATGAAGCCTTTCTCATTCCTTGCATGACTTGAGTGTATGGCCTCTTGAACTAGAAGAATAGAGTCTGAAATTTGTCTATTAGCCATAAAGCCTCCTTCATTTTTTGAGATTAGCATTGGAAGAAGAGGCTTGAGCCGAGAGGCTATGATTTTAGTGAAAATTTTATATGATGAATTGCATAAAGATATAGGTCTGAAGTGAGAGAAATTGGATGGGTGATTCTCCTTAGGAATGAGGGCCAAATGGGTAGAATTTGTATATCCACCGATTTTGCCTTTTTTTTTGATCCACTTGATGTATTTGATGAGGTCCTTCTTTATCAACTCCCAGTAGTCCTTGTAAAAACAAATTGGGAATCCATCCAGGCCAGGTGCCTTGTTGGGCTGGAGACTCCAGATTGCTTCAACTATTTCTTCCTCTTTTATTTCTGCTGTCAGGTTTTTGTTCAAATCATATGTGACTTTAGGATGCAAATGATGTAGCAAATCATCATAAGATTCTTCTCCTGTGCTTCAGTTAAAAGGTCCTTAAAATGTTTTATGGTTGCTTCTTTGATATCTGTCTGTTCCACATGTTGAGTCCCTGCGCTATCCGTAATGGCAGATATGGTGTTTCTGACTTGTCTGTGAAAGAAGGAGGTATTCTTGTCCCCACTTTCCAGCCATATTTGCCTTGATTTGATACGCCACTTTTCTTCCTCCTGCCTTTTAATTTTGTTCAATTTGTTGTACAACTCTTCTTCTTGGATTTTTTTGTTATGGCCGTATTCCTTTTGTTCTATTGTACATTGAAGTTCAGAAATTTGAAGTTTTAGCTCATGTTTTTCCTTTTCTGGATCCTTATAGTGCGATTTGGCCCAGTATCTAAGCGCTTTTTGCACATTATTTAATTTTTTCTCCCATATGTAGCCTGGGGAACCTTCAATATGCTGTCCCCAGGTGAGCTGAATGATGTTTCGGGCAGCTTGATGATCACTCCAAATATGATTGTATTTAAATGGAAGCGGACCAAGGGCGTAGTGATTATCCAATGCGAGAGTGATTGGATAGTGGTCTGATACGGGAAAGGGTAAAATGATAGAGTTTACAGATGAGAAGGTTGACAGGAGGGAGATATTAACCAAGAATCAATCCAACCTCTCCATGATATTGTGGCTGCCAAGCCTACGATTGCTCCATGTGAACTTGCGATTTTTTGGATTTATATCTATCAAATCACCAGTGTGCATTATATTTTCCATTTGGTTCCTGAAAGGATCTGGCAGAAAATTCCCCCCACGCTTTCCATTAGCATGCAGAATTAAGTTGAAGTCACCGCCTACTATGATGTTGCTATTGTCTTCTTCCATAATGTGATTACTAAGAGCTTCCCAACAGGTTTCTTTATCCCTGTAATGATTGGGTACATATACATTAAAGATGACAATCTGTTGATTGCTAATACTATTTCTAAGAACTGTTTTTATCCAATGTTGATCGATTAGCTCAGCTTCACTATGCCAATCATTTTGGTTCTAGATGGTGGTAATTCCTCTCGAAGCTCCTCTAGCTTTGCATATGCTTCCTTTATAATCTTTATACTTTCCAAAGATCTTGTTGATTTCTGATTCTCTTTGCTTTGTTTCCTGTAGTAAGATGATGGATGGTTTCTCCTGCGCTATAAGATCTTTTAGAGCATTGATTTTGGAGGGGTGCCCAAGTCCCCTGCTGTTCCAGGAAAGAATTTTAATCATTTCAGACCTGTGGTTCAAGGAGGTGCTCTGCCTCCCTTGTCTCTGCTTGCTACTTCTTGATGTTTTGTGCCCTGAATGTAAGATTCTATTGGATTCTGCAGACCAAGGGCTATGTCTTTCTGCCCATTTTCATCCCTATGTTGTTTTGAAGTCTTTCTCCCCGGCTTCTTATGGCCATCAAAGGAAGATTCCTGGTCCTTGGAGATACTTTGGGTGATTCTAGGGGGGAGGGGTTCAATTAAGAGGGGACGGAGGGCTGTCATAGAGTGAGGGGAAGAGGGTTGATCAGGAGGGTTCGAAGGAGTAGGGTCATCTTCAGGGAGGGAAAGAACATGGAAGGGGTTGGAGGATGGAGGAGATTAAGGGATTTTCCAAAACCAGGGTATTGAGATTGATGAGGAGGGGAAGGTAGAGGAGATGGGATTTGGGTAGAGGTTTTATGAGAGGAGGGACCAGGTTCATTGGGTAAAGAGGAACTAGGGGCTGATTTTTTTCTTTTTACCACTTCCCATTGTTGTTCTTGAGAATTATTATCCACATTAATGATATTAGTACATCGATTAGCAAAATGACCATACTCGTGACATACCTTACACTTGAAGGGGATCTATTCGTAATCGAGCTGTTGTATGTGCGACCATTCATCAACTTTGATCTTGATGGCTTCTGGAATTCCTTTGCCCAGGTCGATCTCGACGCAGATACGAGCACATGCCTGCATGTTGTCTCTTGGCTCGCTCATGTCAATATATTTGCTGACTGCATTTCCAATGGCTCGCACAGATTCATCTCCCCAGCAATGTAATGGGAGATGGGGGAGGCATACCCAAACAGGAACTGCATTAGGAATATCAAGCTCTGGATCGAAATCTGGCGTCCACTTGTTTAAGTACAGACCTCTGGAGTCCATAAAATATGGCCCATTGCGAAATATCAGATCCTTGTCATTCTTTGTCTCGAAGTAGAAGGTGAAGTAACCCTTCCCACAGAATCTAATAGCAATTTTCCCTTGAATTTTGTCCGCCCAATTTCTTTCCACCCACCTCTGAACAGTTTTAGGTGAGGGCCAAAGACCAGTGAATTGCCCTATCAGACCCTTTTCGGCCAAAGCAAGAGCAACCATTCTAGGCAGAGCAGGAGGAAGGGGAACCTCTTGTAATCCTTCTATTTTTTTAACGAATTTAGAAATGGCAGGGCAAGCTCGTTGAGGCGGCAAAGAGTTAACAAGAGCTGAGAAAGCCAGCTGCTGAGCGACCTCCTCCAATGGAGCCTCCAGTGGGGCCATCTGGAAAGAGAGGGGCATGAACCAGAGTTCTGATGGCGGCCAGAGCAACGCGCGCGCTAGGGTTCTCAGGAGCGCGGGTTAGAGATTTAGAAAGAAAAACTCTATCCTAACTTTACTATATATAAAATATATAATATTTAAAATAATAAAAAATATTTATTTTTAATAAATAAAAATAATTTTTTTTTTTATTTTTTAATTATTAATAAAAAAAATAATTAAAATATCCCATTATAATTATCATCAAAAACCACATCAAAGTCAACATGATGGCACACAAACCATACCCAACAAAAAAAAATACCTCGACTCAATTTGATGGCCCACGAACCATACCCAACCAAACTAATTCATAAAAGCTAAAATAAACAACATTATAATTGTGAATCCCAACCACTCATACACTTAATTAACCCAAAAAAGAATGAACATAAATCATAAAAAAATATATATTACTAATAGGAATAGGGGTGCCCTTTAAATTCATATATTACTAATGATTTTCTTTTAATTATGTTACATTTTGGAATATATGAAAGTTACCCAAATCATCAATCCCACTAGTCAAAACGAGAGTGATATATATTTAAACTTTGTAATAATGATTACAAGCACGTTTTCTTAGTGAAAATCGACAATTGTGGTAGCCACGAGACAGCAAAGTTTTTTTTTCACCCACTTTCTTTTTCTAATACTTTTATTTCGCCTACTTTTTTTTTTTTCTAAGACCTTTTTTTCACCAACTTTTTTTTTTTCTAATACTTTTTTTTCACCAACTTTTTTTTCTAATACTTCTTCATTCGACGAAGAAGTCTATGATTCTTTTTCTAATACTTCTTCATTCGACGAAGAAGTCTATGATTCTTGGAGGGCTCAAGATATGATATGCCCATGGTACAAACAATGAAAGATGATATTCATTTAATGCAGTATGAGAGGACTTTAGAGTAAGTGTCCAACAATGGGACCTTGGTTACTGAGCTTTTCAAGTATTTATCAATGTGTTACTTATGATAGGGCAAGGGGAGGTCGACCAAATAATTATGGAGTTTGAAGCAAATTCATAGCACAAAAAAGTATGAGAGGCCATCATTATCACTATACACATGTGTTGCAAGGAGTATCCTTTGCATATAATTTAAAAGATGTGGTATTTTACTATATCTAATAATATACAATAAATTATAAAATATAAAATATAATAGTTTATATGACTATGTCTATTTTCTTGCAAAATAAATTAGAAAGAGATTATTTTTTTAGCTCTAAATCATCTCCTTAAGTTCTTGCAAAGGGTTTTCAATAGTGATTTGATGCATATAAAAGGAATGCATTGTAACATTATTTGGACTAATGTTACTGATTTCAATTAGTAATATATGTGAAAGATATGTGAGAAAGGTCTCAACTCATAAAAGTCATCATGGCAAGCGTACAAGACAAACATCATCTTTTGAGCAAAAAGAAACCCTTGAAAGGCTCACACTTCTTCCTAGATGAAGATCTAACCAGTAAACAACAAAAGGAGAGAAGGGAAGAACTAGAGAAAATTAGAGCAACAAGAAATCAAGGAGAGTGGGAAAGATATGTGAAGAGAGACCTTGACCCGTAAAAGTCATCATGGAAAGTGTAAAAGACAAACATCATTTATTAAGAAAAAATAAACTTTTGAAAGGCTCACATGTCTTCCTATATGAAGATCTAACCAATAAACAACAAGAGGAGAGAAGGGAAGAACTGAAGAAAATTAGAGCGACAAGAAATGAAGGGAAAAGAGCATGGTTGTACAATGGTGAAGCAATTATTGCAGTGTTTGGGCCTCATGGCAAAACAAGGCAGCACGTTGGTAGTAAAGAAAAAACAATTAATTTTATAATAGGGAGGAAAACAACAAGATCAACATGGATGAAAAGGGGTGAAGACTCAAATTTGAGTCTTATGTGCCAAACCACATAGCAACCAAATCCTACCCAGGTCTACCTAAGTCTAGTTTGTTGGAACTGTAGAGGTTACCCTTACAAGAGGGGACTTGGGTTAGGGCATATTACATAAGCTAGAGACATAATTTGGTCTCATGGAAACTCATGAACATGATGGTTGCAAAACTCCTAGGTTTGATGGTTATGTGAAGTTAGCAGTTTGGAACAAGGCAACAGGAAATGGAAAAGGGTATAGGGGAACACTAGTTTTAGTAAAAGAAAAAGAAGGTTGTTGCATTTAGTTAGTGAAAGAAGATACAAATAAACAATATATATGGTTCAAAATATAAGGGAATTAGAATCACACAAGAATTGCAGCATGTTATTTTTCCCCTCAAGCTTCAAAAACTTACAACAATAAGGGGCTAGACAACAAGGATCTGTATGCAACTTTAAAGCAAGATATTGTTGCATATTCTCAGCAGGGAGAAGTTCTTTTGTTGGGATATTTCAATGCTAGAACAACAAATCAACAAGCTAGTATTCTTTGTTGCAAAGAGGATCACAACCCTATTTGGCTCACTGAAGAGGAGAATCCCTAATGGTTGAGATGCTTAGAGGATGACAAAGTCAAAATTCATGTTGGAGAGGAGTTTCTTACGTTGTGTGGTGCTTTCAATTTGATCATTTGTAATGGTCTAGATAGATGGAAAATTTCTAGGAACTTCACTTGCAACACATACAATGGGGCAAGTGCCATTGACTATGTCATTTGTTCACAAATCTTATTAGAAAAGATAGATGAAGTGAAGTTTGTAGAGCATATTTGGGACTTAAAATCAGACCATAAACCAGTTCATATAAAGCTATCTTGGTTAGAAAAAAGGAAGCATAGGAGGAAAATCCATTGTTCTCGACAATCAATATCAAGGGGTTGAATCCTTCTAACGTAAGAAAATTGTACTATCTTCAAGAGTCAACAGTCATGAGTTAACAAATATAATTCAACGTGCACTTAAGAAATGCAAAAGAGAAAAAAATAAGAAATCAGATTCAAATTGTTTTCCTATAAATGCTTGGTTTGATGAGGAATGTAAAGGTATATAAGAATATTTAAAAAAGGAAAAAAGATGAGTTCATGCAAACAAGGCAAAAAGAGTTAATATATCTAGGCAAGAATAACCCAAAGAAATTTTGGCAGGAACTTCAACCAAGGAAGAAGCAAACTGAAAATAATATTATAGCCAATCAATGGTTTGACTATGCAAAGAAACTATATGAGAAAGATTTAGAGGTTGATCCCCCCCCTAGGATCAACTCAACTACAAATATTTTTACGCTACAGGAGGTGGAGATTGGAATTAAGAAGTTGAAAACAGGAAAGGAAAAGGACTTGGTTGAACTTTAATCAAAATATCTTAAGCGGGGAATGAACATTCTTGTGCCACACATCATGGGAATATTAAACAACGTCATTTAGTAAGGATTCCCAAGAGATTGGACAACTAGCCTAACAATACCCCCTTTTAAACTGGAGACATTAATAATCCTTCCAAATATAAAACCAATATTATCAATCCTTTGTTTGCAAAGCTCATCGGCAACATGGTAGAAAATAGAATCAGTAAGTGGGAAAAAGTAAAAGAAAAGAGGGCAAAAGGACAAGTGAGTTTTAGGCCAAATCATTCTACAATGGATCATGGTATTAGATTGAGACACATTATTGAAAAGGCTTGGGGGGACAAAGAAGAAGTATTTTGTTGTTTTGTTGACTTCAAAAAGGCATTTGACACTATTTCTAGAGACAAGTTGTGGCATAGAATGGAAGAACTTGAAATTCCCTTGCATTATAGAGTTGTTGTTCATAGGCTATATGAAGAGGTGAAAGTCAAAATTATAACTTCAGTAGAAATTTCAGAAAGCTTTAGAAGTGAAATTGGAGTTAAGCAAGGATAACCTTTATCCCTTGCTCTTTTTGGTGTATATATTGATAAATTGGAAGAGTGGATAAATTTGCAAGGTGGAGATGGTGTTCGCTTGGGGAGCTTGTGATAAAGCTTCTTTTGCATGTTGATGACCTTGTATCAATTGCAAAATCGGCGCATGGATTGCAGTTGCACCTATGTGTCCTTAACCATTTTTGCAGAGCAATGAGAATGCAAGTCAATACCAACAAGACCAAAATAATGATTTTCTCTAATAAAAGGAAGCAGAGCCAACATACATTCTTCTTTGAGGGGAACATTCTTGAAGAACAAATGTTCTTATTGCTCAATTAGGAACTAACTCACATCAACTTCAGTGTGAAACAGGATGGTGGAAAAGATGTAAAGAAGCTTGGGAAGAACGAGTGTGTACTTTTTGCACTTCTCGGGCAGTGGAATCAGAAAAACATTTCATTTTGGAATGTGATGCTTTCAAAGACATTAGGAACAATTATGTCAATATGTTAGCATTGGTCCCTTGGAATTGTCTTTTCAGCGAGGAATTTGTCAGAAAGTTGCGCCAACTCATCATCAATTTGCATAAAAAAAGGATTGAATTGCAAAAGATGAAAACAGGGAAGTTAGTGGTCCCATAAACTATTTTTAGTCTCGTGAACATTAAAATATCATTCATTCATTCATCATTTGAGATATACTTCACCTATAATTTTGGTTTTTTTTTTCAAAATTTATTTTTTTAGATTAATATAAATATTAAAAACTAATAATATTATTAAATATTGTGTAAATAAATTTATTATTAATAAACTTTACACTAAAAAAATAATCTCATAATCTACGACTTTAAAACATTAAAATTGAAAATTTCAAATTACCATTGTAACATTATACGATATCATAATTCTTCACTCAAATTAATCTTAATACTTATTAATCCCTGCTCTTTCGAGCTTGAGACTACAATTTTCAGCGATGTATTAGTTTTCACAGATGTCAAAACTATTTCAGAAATTTTAAACCAAAATTTCAAAAATCATATAATTCTTAAGATTATCATGATGATTTTAAGAAAAGTCTAACCAAAGTTTGTGGTTTACACTTTTGAATTAAACCATGGTTGCATAACCACCTAAAACTTTGCCTTTGGTTAAAAAAAAATTACCTTTATTTCACATAACATAAGTTGCAACGACCTCCTTATCGACATGTCTCTGGATATCTCGATCTTTACTAAGTCTTAAATTAAATTATTGGTATGTTTGATTCGTAAATTATTAAATATATTCTTTATATTATAAAGACGATTGAAAATTAAATCTTGTCTCATTCAAACTACTCTAATATATTACTAATTCATCCTAATTAAGAAAAACAAAAACAACCTGACAAAAAAAATTGTTTAAATTTTTATTAATATTCAATCTCATATAAAAATTGGACGTGCCACTTAAAAGTTCCTATATATTTAATTAACAAATACATTTCGATTTTCACTTCATTTAAAAAAAACATAAAAATTAAGTGGAGTTGTTTGAAATATGGTGTCCATATAACAAACATTTAATACATGCATAGAATAAAAGCTTAGCCAAAGGAAAAGTCAATAGAGACTTAAACATGGACACAGACCAAACATGTAAGCAATTGAAAATTGGCAAAGGGAACAAAAAAATAGGAACTTAGATATGGACACATACTAAACATATGGCCAGCTTGGCAAAGGTAAAGTCAATAAGGAATTAGATGTGGATGTATAGTAAACATGTGCAAAACTAAAGTTTGAAAATGGAGGAATGAACTAAGTGGGGGCTTAGCTAGGCATGTGGGTAATTCGAGTTTTACACACGGTGAAGTCATTAGGGATTTAGATATAGATGCATATTAACTATGTGAACCATTAAAATTTGGGATATGGATGAAATTGTTTGTGTTTTTTGTGCATGGGGTGGGGTGGTGTTAATAGGGATTTCGATATGGATGTAATTATGTGTTGGGGGTGGGGTGGTGTTAATAGGGATTTCGATATGGATGTAATTAAATATGTATACAATTAAGGATGAATTAGTTCTAATTATCTAACTATAATTTGGAATGAAGTTATAACTTGTGTTTTTGGTGCATATGATTATCATTAGGTTAGGATTTGGTTAACATAATTATTTTTTATAAAAATACTAAAAATTGTGATTTTTGAAAAGTTATATATTGTGGTATTATTTTAGAGTTTATAGTGATAATTATCTAGATTTGAATCTAAATCTTGTTTAAGCAATTTCAATCAATTATCTATGAATCCAGTATGAGAGAGGTGTTGTCATGAAAAAATAAATGAACAAATAAATAGAGGAATGAGTAAACAAATTAACAAACATAATGTTCCATAAACAAATAAATAAATTATAAGTTAGCTCTATTTTAAACTACATAAAATTAAATTAAATAAAAAATAAATATATACACACGAAATTAAATTTTATGTGTGTGATTGGGAAAGGGAGTAAACATCTAAAAAAACCTAAACCATCCTAGATCCATCTTAAACCTTGAGTAGTAAGGTGCTCTAAAACTCAGTATGGGGAGATATTGTCGTGAATGAAGGAACAAACAAACAAATGAATGAACACACATAATGTTATATTAAAAAAATTAAAAAATACAAGTTAACTCCATTTTAAAGCACATAAAATTAAATTAAATAAAAATTAAATGACTACACAGAAAATTAACTTAAATAAACAATATATAATTGTATACATACATATATAAGTACGTGACAACATCTTAAAATATTAAACCAACCTAGATCCATCTTAAACCTATATCGATCAAGCATTAAGAAGGATCAAATCTATCAATGAATACATTTTCTTAATATATAGGTATTAATACATGACATAGAATTAAATGATAAAAACAAATTACATTTTAAGAAATTTGATCCATTACACTTGATAAATCCGGGTACAAGATGACTCTTAACATAATATATGAGCCTTTATTAGGATAAAATTTCAACATATAACTTAGAATTTCTAAAATTTCAATTAATAAATATATAAATATATATCTCATCTTCATGGTGACAAGTGCTCCCTAGCGAACAACTAGAGCTATCATTTTCATGGAGTTTGGGGGAGGCTACCCATAACCAGACCTTATGCCCTCCTTTAGGGGATTCTATAAACCATTGCTGTACAAATTCATAGTTGTCTTTATATTGGCTCCTCTTTATCAGACCTTAACCTCAATATTATTTTCAAGAGGATCAAAACCCATATGAGTTCCATGACTAACATCAAAGTAAAGAATATTTTAAAGCATAATAAAATTGAAGCAGATTCATTGGAAAATATGACAATACTTTATGATCTTAGAATTATTCTTATCAATGAGCGAGAGACTTATTTCTCAATTTTGTGAGATGGGGACTGTTAACCCTGGGGTGCACTGCTGCTATTTTAACGGAAACCTCCCCTGTTTTATCCTCAATGCTCCACATCTCCCCTTGCTCCTCTTTGGCCATAAGTCGGACTTCAAAAATATTACTCTCGCATCTATCACTGCTTCGGGTCCAGTCTTGCAATCGCAATCGGAGCTTTCCGGAGGACAGCCCTTTGGGCATTATGCGATGGGTGGATGCGATAAACATTAAACCAGAGTACAATGTTGCAATGGGTCCGTGTATATGTATCACAATCGGGGGTTTGGGGTGATGGCACACAACTGAACTGCCGATTTCCACTGTCGTCGACATTTATGCCCGCTCCGATAGTGTATTCCGCACACATATATATAAGCTTTTCCTTTCCGCTCCGATAGTGTATTGCATATATGTATGGTTTTATGCCGCCGATAATGTATATAGCCCTATCTATATATGTTTTGCTGCCGATAGTGTTAAATGCATACATACATACATACATACATACATACATACATACATACATACATATATCTATAATATATATATATAAATATATATATATATATATATATATATAATAATATAATATATATAATATATATATGGGCTTTGGCCTCCGATAGCTTCGTTATGCTCTTTGCTCCTCTGATAGCTCCCAATAGATTTGTTTTGGCTCTGTTAGTATTTTTTGACAGTCAGACAGGTGAACTAAAATAACAGAATATATGACCGAAAGGGGAAAAAACAATAGCACGGTGCAACCGAACCAACAGAAATGGTCATGGAACGTCGCTGACATGAGCGAGCCACCCGACAACGCGACAAAATTACTAGATTTTGGTTACTGTGTTGTTATAAAAAGAGACCTCTAGCTCATGTCTGTCTAATTATGGCATCAAGCAGTTAGAAGCCAGAGGGGATAGATTAAGACATCTCGAGCCTCAGAGAGCCCAAGAGCATTGTAAAAAGCCTATAAATGGCTGAAAGTTAGAAGTATCAGGGGTTAAACTTTTGGAGACTGTGGATACTCTGTTCCTTCTAGCGTCTCATCTTCATTCCAGTAATACAAGCTTCTTTTGTTGTTACATGTTCAATTCCCATTTTCTCCTCTGTTCTAAGCTTGCACTTGAGTAGGTTATTCACGTTTTCTTCTATATCTAATGCCAGATAACTGTATCTCTGTGTTTATAAATTAGATTTGCAAGCTTCATTTACTTGTTGTAGCTAGCCATTCATATGTGTTTATGTATGTATTGCTGGTACAGTCAGGATTCTCCATCTATTCATTGAATCTATAAACTATTGAGCATTAGTGGTCGAAAGCCTTGTTAAACTGAGGGTGTTCATGCATGTCTTGAGTGAAAACAGAGATGAATAGTCATCTGACTTGATCCAAACCCCAATCTATTCCAATAGTTCAGAGAACGATATTGAAGATTTATATGTTGCCAGGCATCTCTGAGCTACAACCTAGGAGAGTTTCCTGGAGTGAACATAATTGGCGCCGTTGCCAGGGAAAGGATATTGAAGCTCACCTTCCCTAGGGGACGACAGAGACCCATCTTTGATGATATACAAAATCTGGACACTATTTGGTTGTAATCATCTATCTGGCGACTCTTTTGGAGGACAAACCTCTTGGCAACTCCACTCCATAGTTATGGCTATGTTTGTGAGGCATACTCGGAGAAATCCTCAAGAGCCACGAGCTGACCCAGTAACTAACCCTGAAAAAATCATCAAAGAAAGAAAGGTGTTGCAGAAAGGAGCATCAGGTTCAAGTAGCTCTAAATCTCATCAAGAAAATCCTGTAGTAGAACAAATACATGTTGAGTGTATAGCATCTAATACTAGTAGTGAAGAAAAAGTCTCAAAGATTCATAAAGCTCCTTATTCTTTAGGTTCTCCTTTCGTTGTAAGCCCAAGGGAAGCCTCTCCTCCTATCCATCATACTACTTCAGTCTTACCAGTCACTCCTCAACCCTCTGTCATTCAGACTTCCAGTACCCTTATAGCCACCACAACTATGGCAGCACCTACCAAAATGGAAAAAATCATAGCTGCTAGGTATGGACCTCTAGTACTGCCTACTCCTTTGAATGCCATGCCTACTAGAGAATATCAAAAGTATAGGCCTAAGTTCACTGGGATTGAAGGTGTTACAACTGAGGAACATCTTGAATCATTCTATGGCTATGCTGATAACCTGGACATTAGTGAAGATGATGTATGGATGAGAGTCTTAGTCCAAAGTCTAGATGGAGAGGCTAGAAAATGGTTCAGAGAACTGACCCCAAGGTCTATAGTAGATATTTATGATTTAGACGATGCATTCCTAAAGCATTGGGGGGATAAGAAGGATCTACTCTACTACCATACCACAGAGGAATAAGGCCCACAAATTTGGGACATGTTCTTTGATGGAGCTTGCTCTAAGGAAGCTGTAGGGGCAGGGGTAGTCCTTGTATCCCCCACACAAGAATGCATTCATTTATCTTTCAAGTTAACTTTTCAGGTCACAAATAACATAGTAGAGTACGAAGCCTTGATATTAGGCTTAAACACTGCTAAAGAAATGGGCATCAAAGGTCTGAAGGTGTTCGGAGATGCAGACCTTATCATTTAGCAGGTGAACAAAACTTTCCAAGCAACAAATCCAAGGCTGAAAGCATATAGAGATGAGGTATGGAAGCTTACAGGTTCTTTAATAGTTTCAGCATTTCTTACATCCCTAGAATGAAGAACCAGCTTTCTGATTCCCTTACTGTATCTGCTACCACGTTTATTCCTCCTTTGTCTCCTAAATTGACTTATGAAGTTCAGGTGAAATACAGACCATCTCTGCCTGACAATGTCAAATACTGGAAAGTTTTTGAAGATGATGATGAAATTAATAGGTTTATACAAGTCATTGATGATTTTTCTGAAATGCACATTGACCAAGAAAATGAAACCATTGAATAATGCAACCAATCCAAGCTAAAGAACGAGATTGGTCAGGATAGCATTGTTCAGCTACCTAGTAACCATATACCCAAAGGATTGGTGCCCCTAGAGAAGTTGTTTGATCATAGTGATGTACCTTATAAGCCCGCCAAAAAGGAAAATCAGTCTGCAGTTTATAGACATAATGTAGCGAGTCCAGCCCATCCAAAGTACATAAATCTGTCCACTCACTTGTCTTCTGCCCAAATTTCTGAGTATTGCACCCAGATCAAACAATTTGCTGATATTTTTGCTTGGGAGTACAATGATCTTAAGACCTATGAAACCAACATCATCCAACATAAGATTCCACTGGAGAAGACACCATCCCTTTTAAACAGAAATTAAGAGCTATTGGTTTTGGGCATTCATTGCTTGGTTACTGTTGATTTTCTAGGGGTGTCTTCCAGCAAGGGCCTCAAGGAGGCTAGCTAATTATCACAACATGATCAATAAGAATATTTTTTCCATTATGGAATAAGATATTAAGGATCTATAGTAGGAAATGATGCAATTACAAATAAGATACAATCAATCTGTTTTTGAACTTACCTCTGTCATGGATATCCTTATTGTGTAGAGAATGCAGATCCAAAGGGTTGAAGACAAAATTAGTAGCTTAGGAAGCCAAATTGAGGAGTTGTAGCAAGCCAATGCCTAAGATGTACAATCCTTTGTTTCTACAATTAATTATGTTAGTAATTTCAGTTCCCTCATTCCTGATCTGAATGCAGTTGCTCCAATCATGGAGCTTGTGTACTCTCAAGATTAATAACATCATCCAAATCAAGTCCAAGCTTGCATGGAAGTCATGTTTTATCTTCTCTTATGATTGTACTATCGAGTATATACTTTTATGATTTAAAGTATATATGTTTTGTTGTTAAAATTAGGATATGGAATCAAGCATTTTGAATAGCAAGAAGTTGACACCCTACAATTTACACTTGTTATAACCTTGATGCAATGTTGTATGTCAGGGTGCAGATTTCTTAATACAACATTTTTGGTTTAGGTTTATCTCTCTCTTTGTTTGTTCTATGTTTTTGTCTTTTCTTGGATTCTACTTTATTAGATATATATATTCTTTATAAGTTTTACTTAAAATTTAGTGAAAATTTGTTTTAATGACATATTTGAGTCATTGAATTTATATACATTAGATATGTCAAGAGTTTTTTTCAAACTCTAAATTCATTTAAAAATTTAAAAATACATTTTAAAACACATGTATAATAATAATATCACTCAATTATATTATTAAATTCCAATAAAAAATAAAACACATAAAATAATTACACTTTAGTTTTATCCTTTTATAATGACATAATTCTTAAATATAACTCAGTTAAACTAAAAAATAATAAAGACAAAGATTATCACAAAAATAAAACAACTAATAAAATGTTGTATTGTTGAATGCCATTACTGAAAATGAAGAAATATGATTAACTAATATCATTTATATTAACATATATACAGTTTCATATATATATAATATATATAATTTTAACTTAAATTGAAAATATGGAATTCATGAAAATGGGAATAAAAGAAGAAAAAAGTTAATAAAAAAGAAAAAATAAAATTAAAACAAAAAATAGTAACTCACATAAATGGAAGTTAAAGAGCTCATAATAAGACCTCAACTAATCACTTTACAAACAAATAAATTTAAATAATAATTAAAAATAACAAAAAAATGAATTCCCAATATTAAACTATAGATAAACATTTTTAGTCAAAGACAAACTAATACACAGTGAAAAAAAACTATTATAAGAAATATAATAACTTTCGGAGTAAAATATCAACCCATATTAAACATGTGAAAAGCAAAACTTGGAAAGTTCTAAGTCAATGAGTCGAGTTGTGTATGTGTAAGTGGAGAGGTCCCTCCGGTCTTTGTGGTTGTGAGGGCCACATTGGAACAAATAAAATACAAAATATTCGCTAGAACAAGGAATTAAGTTAGAGAATCATCACTAGAAGAAGGAATTAGGTATGATATTCTATCACTAGTACCACGTTGAGAGACTACTATCTTGGAACAACTCGTACCTTGTTGACAGACTACTATTTTGAAATTTTGAGAATCATTATCACTCCCCTCGAGTTTTTTAGTCCGAGAAATTCCAATTTTGAACATCATTATCACTCCCCTCAAGTTTTTTTAGTCCAAGAATTTCCAATTTTGGAGAGGGCGTGCCATGAAGGTCTTATTTGGAAAATGTGTTTTTTTTTCAAGTATTTAAAAATGTGTATTATATGTAATTTTTAATACAAAGAGTGTGGATAGTTAGGTGTGTCTATATATATATAGAGGTGGGGAGATAATATATATAGGTGGGAGATAATGAAATGGATATAAAATAAGTCATATATATATATATATA
>APFE031189925.1:74843-90460 GCA_000404065.3 Pinus taeda | reverse complement strand
TTATTTAAATGTTTAAAATTAAGGTGAGATGTTTTTAAATATTTTAACTTAAAAAGGTTGGATTTAATGGTGAGGATTAAAGAGTTTATTAAGGATGTTATTCATAGATGTGGGGAAGTATTTATCAGTTTTAATAAGTTTTTTTTTCAAAAAGAAATGATAGATGTATTTTATTAAATCATTCATAAAAATGAATGATTAGATCAAATAAAAATATTGCTTTGCATAACATTTTTAAGAAATTAAAAAAAATTGCAATAAACATAGCTAATAGCTAAATAGAGGGTTTTGTTTTTTACCCTTGAAGTAGGAAAGATATATTGTATGGCATCATCTTGTAACAACCACCTTGACAAAGCTAGTGCAACTTTGAGAATCATAAGGTTACCCTAGTTGGGAGGTAAGGCTCTTAATGCCTCACACACAACTAAGTTGCGACAAAAGTTGTCTAATGCTAAGGAATTTGTACTCCACTAGAAAGTATCCACGTAAATATGTTGGTACACAGCCCTAGTCTTGGCTTAATTGAACTTATTAGGTACTTGAGTTATTTCACCATAACACTTAACTTATTTGGGATTTGTTGGTTCCTATACAAGCCATGTCTACATCTATTCTACTGCATTTCTCATTGCTTACGTATGATCATGTCAACATTCTTCCCTTTAATGGCGTTGCCATCTGTTATACTTATTAACACATTTGAAGATGGTCATTCTAGCTTATCACTGAGTTCTCCTCCTTCAAACAATGCATTGGAATTGGGCATCCAATTTCTTCAATGATTTTGATGTCAATTGGCTCAATCTCCCTTTCATCTGTTTTTGGTACTTCTAATATTATATCTATTTATTGAACTCCTTTCTCAATCTTAGAGGTCTTCTTTAGTTGCTTAGTAGTCACGATGAAAATGTTGTTGAATGTTGTTGGGGGCTTGGCTAATAATATTGGATCTACTAGGGGAGGAGATGAGATCACTTATTGTTACACCAAACAATCCCTCTTGTGGACAAGAGTGTTCTCCCTAGATCCTAACTGGAAATTAGAAACAATCATGACAAATGAACTGACTCTTTCCCTAAGTTGAACTTAATCGAATTACAAGCAGTCTAACTGATAGATATACCTCTTACCGGTTTCACGAAATGCCTGGTGAAGATCCCTGGTTGTGACTTGATGCAACTCTTCAATGCTTAGTAGAACCTGCAAACATAAACCATAAAAACGATCAAAAGCACACGTGACATATTAATTCAAACAACTTAGCCTAATGATCAAGGAAATTAGGGATTGAACTTGCCTTAATGAACATAATAACCAATTGAAAACTATTCATCATTCATAAAAGACAAAATCAATGGGAGGAAGTGCTCATTTGTATTAATCAAAAGATAAGAGGAGCCTTACAACCTTTGCCTTGATGCCGTGAGGTCCCTCCCAATTTCCTTCAATCTTCTCCTTCGATAACAAGCTCTCCAATCTCAAACTAGAAGCATAAGTTTGTATTCTCTGAATTCTGACCTCTCTCATCCCTCAACCCTCTAGTCCTTTTATAGATCAAAGAGGGGGGAGTTTCAAATCCCTAAGAAAAGGATGAACCTCCTTTAGTGAAGGACTAGGTTACCATGAGAAAAGGGATGGAGATGCATCTTATGAGCGTTATAGTTCGAATATTCATCACCTGGAAGATTTCAGTTAGGAAATATTCGACCAACTAGGTTTTTAGAATGTACTATTCATTTTTACTTTCTAGAATTCACCTGCGTGGGTTTATAGTTACAGACAGAGTGCAACTCTACGCTATTCTCAGAGTAAATTTAAGCGCATGCATGGGAAACACTAGAGAAATCAGCGCAGGTGGAACTTAACAAGGTGTGAGAGCTATTTAACCCAAATTTCTCATGGGCTTTAACATATTTTGAGTTGTTGGACTTCTATGGGAGAGAGTTTCAACATGTTCATGGATGGTAATAATATCAATAAACTGATCTAGTGTCATGGCGACAAATTAACGTGTAGCAGATTACCCCCTAAAGTGCGAAGTCAGAAAAATAAGTTTAAAAGATTGAAGCGCTTTATCATTCCAAGGATTGGATCAGAGGCAATGGTCGGAAACCTACAAGGAACATTCAAGGGAACATAATGCAAAATGTATATTAAGAATCATCTTTGAGGTAGGCATTCCCAGACTCAGAGTAAAGCGAACTCAATGAACAAGCATGGAAAAACTAAGATCATATAGATGGTAGACACAACATGAACACAAACATATGTCTACATAATCATGAATATAAAATCTCCTCGCAACTTAGATTGATGAAACTAGATCAAACGTCTTGATCTCTATCTCTCGATCTATAGTACGATTCTAACTATGTGAGTGAATGTCTCAAAGACAAACATGGAAGAAACCACTTAATTATCGGTCAATGATGTGAACCTTTAACAAGTGCAAGAGAAATTGCCAATAATAACAATGGTTCTCAAGGTACTCCCAGTACAATCTATGAAGTGTGAATATGTGATCTGAAGTCGAACACTCATAGAATCATGATCGAAGGCCAATGATGAGAACCTGTAATCGAAAGTGAAAAACCTTCCATTAAGGCATGCATGCTGCAAAGTACTAAAGGTTTCTAAGTTAGCTTCCTAGATGATGAGCTGAAGTCGATAGGAAGTGATTTGTCGCAAGAAAGCCCACGACACGAAACATGATATGAAGTTTTGAAAATAATTGCAAGGATTGACTCAAGGATGGTTGACGCGAATGAAGGAGAAGATTTTGCAAAAGGATTTGAACCAAGGTTAAACTTCTCTTAAACACATAACGACACTATAATTATTTGGCATCATTTGACTCAACGGTAATACCCAAAACCATGAAGACTTTCAAATGAGGTTTGATTAACTGTAAGGTAAATGGATTTCCCAACCCAGACATGAATGTGACGGAGTGTTGTGTTCAAGAGCGACATGCTACCTTTTAACTGATGATGTAAAATGGACACCTTCCCCAATCCCCCCCCACCCACCATTACTGGCAAGTACCTCTTATTTTTACAAGTTGAGAGGGATAACATAGCTGGGCTGCAAGCTCATCTTTGGATGAGTCCATCGAAGTATTTTAAACGAACCCTAAGAGGGGAATGGTTCCGTCTCCCCATGCTTAATGAGTCCTATACTGCTTAATTTTAACGATTCTAATAAAGGTATAACTCGATGCCATTTTCTTTTAATATATTTTGAAAAAGACAAAAAAAGGAAACTCATTCAGCTCTTTAATCGTAAAATTTTAATGAGCTCGAAGAAAGTAAAGCTCGATATTTTTCATTTTTAGAGAGTCATAAGAAAAACATAAGTAGACTCCATCAGATTCTTTTTCGTTAGTTTAGTCTCTTAGGTTCAAAAAAGGATAAAATAATACAAAAGAGAACTCTATTGACCATGTTCGATCAACGTATACCTTTTTTGTAAACATTCCTCGCTCAGTCCGTAAGAGGGGTAAACTTATACTGAGTGGATTGTTGTTCATTTACTTTTACGAGTTCAAACAAGCAAGTACTCGACAATATTTTCGGTTTTGAAAAACCCTAACAATGGCTTAAAAAGAAGACTTCATGATTTTTTTCTTTTCGTGATTTTTAAAGAACATAAAAAGCGATAAAAGTCTTCTACAATGTAAAAAATGATCTATCTTAATATTGTAAACGATCCTGTACATTCACACTCAATAACCCGTCATAACTGCTCAAATATATTTTTTCCCTCTTAAAAAGATTCAAAATATATAAAATAATATTTTTAAAGCTCCAAAAACTTATAAAAGTGTGAAAAAATATTTTATTTTTACCGTTTGAATTTTCACCAATTTAGAGCAAAGAGAGGGGTTTTTACCATAAAACTTCCAGGACTGATTCGAAGCCAACCGGTGGACGAAATCACGCGTCATTTCCTCTAGGTAGAAGATCTTTCCATAGCTTAGGTTTCCATCTATTTATTTTTTCATTTTAATCTTGCATTTGGTTTTTTGGGATAAAGTTTTGTAAAAAAATGTGCCCTTGGCCCTGCACGAGTTTTTCTCAATCGGGCCTACACAAGAAGATAAAATTTTCCATATGGAAATTCTCGGCTTGCACGGATTTTTTCTGGAAATTTCCACGCAGCTGCACCCTATCCATAAAAGGGCGGTCGCGTAGGCGCGTGGGCTTCTTTGAAAACAAATTTTGGGCTTCAAAAAACATGAAATGAATTTCAAGAAAGACTCTAACTGCTTTAAAATGGTAATTTTAGGTCATTTTTCTTACTAAAAAATGGAATGGAGGGAGAGAAATCACGAAGCCAATGATGCGGCTGCTTTGGCAGATCCGGCCACTTTGCAGGCTCTTAGGAATTGCGGCCTCCTGAAATATTGGCTAATCCCTGGGATGAAAGCCTAGGTAGATTTGATGACATCGTTGGTGAGGACCTGGAATGTCTAGGAACAATGTTTCATGATTGTTGATTATCGCCTCCCTTTAATGCCGATGACATATATTTCCTGACTGGTTTATCTCATCGGGGAGCCGATATTTCACTTTTTGGATCGAGAGTAGGGGGAGACACTATTGATGGATACTCACGACGTTTTTGTAAGGGTGCACCACCCAAAGATGGATGGATTGACATTTAGTCCATCGAACGTTTACCCTTGAGGACCATTGCTTTCACTGTTAGCAAACTATGTGGCAGTTCTTCCCTCCATCTAGCCACTCGGGCAAAGATGTAAACGGTCAGAATGTTGGGATTCCATAGTATATAACTGGTGCAAGGTAGTAGTGGTAAATATGAAGGGGCCGCTCACTAGGTGCAAGAATGTTAAAATGAAAAATTTCGGTTATGGTGCCATTTTGGTTTCTTTTGACCTAGAAAGGGTTCGTATTCTTCAACCACAACAAATACGGGCAGATGAGGGGGGTCCGAGGGATCCACACTTGATGAGGTGGGTTGCACTGATGGCATGCCATGACAGTGACAGTCCTGTAGTGAGGTATACGACAGAGTTTATTGATTGGCTAAGTGAGAAGATAATTCCGATCGAGGACTTCCCATATGCCAGGATAGATTACAGAGGTGATCTTGATACCCCACTTCTAGCCGGGGTTCAGTGGGGTGATTTAGGTAATATTTTCTCATTTTTGGCATATTTTCCAAGTGTGTTTTTTTTTTTTTTTTTTTTTTTTTTTTTTTTTTTTTTTTTTTTTTTTTTAAGTTTTTTTGTCTTCAGAGGCTAATTGTCCTGAAATGTATGTGAAAATGGTCCAACCCGACCAGCTGGGATGAGACGGTATGATATATGAGATGAGCATCTTATAGTTATTACGGCAACGAACCTAGAGGCGGATGACATCCTGACAGAGTTGGAGCACAACCTTGAGAGGTTGACTACCAACATCCTAGAGACTGGAGTTAATAACATTCCATGCACCTATTAGAGGCACATAGTTGGGGTACCTGGGTCGCTCAGACATTTGCTGCATCGAGTTGCTCGTGCTATCATGTGTTATCATGAGCATCACCATGCCTAGTTTTCCTAGTTTCTAGGACCATTTTTGACCTTTTGGAGTCAATACTATTTGGAAAATAAAAGGCCATAGGGACTTATGTCCTCGGATGACATATTTTGTAGACACACCCAAAATCTATTTTAATGAAAAATCTGCTACTTTTATCTATGTTTATCTCGATCAATGAATGAATGAATATTGTTTTAATTTACAAATGTTCCAAATGTCTATTTAACACATGATTCACCAATGCATATGTTAATGTGTTTAAATATCTCAGAATGTGTTGATATTCGATATAATCAAATCATCTTTCCAAGAGACGGACTCGTAAAAACATCCTTAACGTGGTTGGACTCCTAACTGAATAGACACCATTTAAATGTAATACTATGAGCTATGCATATAACGTAATGATTAAACGTTGGATACCAAATATAATGGCATCAACCAATAGCTCAATGACTGTGTTATATTCTGCTATATTGTTCATTTTTTGATCGAGACATAATTCGTGAATAGAAACTAGCTCGTTACTATGTGAATAGATAACCCAGGTAACGGAAGATAAATTCTGAGTACTATGATTAGTGCCATCGTAAAAGCCAATGTAAGTAAGAGAAAATGTCGACATTTGCAAATCAAGTGTAAAAACGAGATAAGCAGAAGTAGTAAAAAACACTAATCTACCACACATACCTGAAAATGGAAAATAATGTACAAATCTTCACCAAAGCTTTATCCAAAATATTTCTTTAGGTAAAGACCATTTTTAGGCTTTCCTAAAGGAACACCATTGTAATCAATCAGCTCATAGGCACCTTTAGCTAATACACGTTTTATGATGTAAGGGCCATGCCACATGGGCTCGAATTTTCCTGCACCTAGTTTTTCATGAGCTTGATCATATACCAAGACTAGGTCACCTTCTAAATATGCACGAGGATTAACGTTCTGATCGTATTGGGTTTTGACACTTTCCTGGTGAGCTTCACTAGCCAATACAATATTACAATGATTTTCATCTAGATGGTCTAAGTGTACAAAGCATTCTTCGTCTACAGAGGTAGTGGGTAATAATTCGATAACTAATTTAAGAGATGGAATTTCCCATTCAATAGCTAATATGGCTTCCAAACCATAAACGAGTTGAAAAGGGGTAAAATCAGTCGATGTTTCTATAGTAGTGTGGTAAGCCCACAATGCTAAAAAGAGCATAATGTCAGTTTCCTTCATGGATACCCATTATCCATTTAATCATATTGGTTACAAAAATTTTGACAGCTTCGACTCGACAATTAGCTTGTGGATAATACAAAGTAGAGCTATCATGGTGGAGGCCAAGTTGTGCAGACAATTCGACCATCATAAAGTTGCGAAAATGACTACCATGGTCTGTGACTATAGATTGTGGGACACCGAACCAGGAAATCACATGATTGAAAATGAAAATAGCTGCAATTTCATCGTTGTCTCTATATGTAGGCATTGCCTTGACCCATTTTGTAAAGTAGTTGATTGCAAGGATGATATATCCATGCCCCTCAGCCGAGTGAGGGTTACAAGTGACAAAGCCGATGCCCCATTTAGCAAAAGGACTAACAGCTACGATTGGGTGAAGAGAAGCGGGAGGTGCTCGCATTTTGCGATCATAAATTTGGAAAATATGGCATTTTTAGACTGTAGTGATGCAGTCTTTAAACATTGATGACCAAAAATAGCCAGCAAGTAATATATTTTGGGTAGTAGCATACCCAGACATGTGACCACCACATGCTCTAGAGTGGCAGTCATTCAAAGTTTTTTCGGCTTCTTCAAGGGTTAAACAATGTCGATTATAGAATTGGCACCACGACGATAAAGAGTGTCACCAATAATGTTGTATTGTTGTGACTAGTATTGGATTCGCTGACGATCAATTTTGGATAAATCAAGCCTAAAGGTTTGTGTTTGGAGATATATAATGATGTCTCCATACCACAGATCAGACACACTAATAAGAAAGAGAGATTCATCAGAAAAAGAATATTTTGCTACAGTTTCTATATCAGAGTGGGGGAAGTCACACAATAATTTTGCGAAAGCCAATGATTTCTTTGATTTGAATTTTCAAATTCTAAATCAAACTCTTGTAAAATGACTATCCACTTCGATTATTTTCCCCCTAGCAGTTGCTTCGTGAGAATATACATCATAGGGTTGCAATTTGAAATGATAGTGGTTTTTTGGAGAAGTATATAGTATAAGAATCATTGAATAACTTGCACAGTTGCCAAGGCTAGCTTCTCCACATGTGCGTATTTAATCTCAGTTTTAGTGAGACTCCTACTCAAATAGTAAATCACATGTTCTCTATCAGAATCAGCTTCTTGGACTAAGTACAACAAGTAGTCTTGATGATAGTCGGGTGGATGCAGTAAAGGCGCATTAGTCAGTGCATGCTTTAATGCATCAAAAGCTTTATCAACGAGCTCATCCTAAAAAAATGGAATACCCTTTTTCAAAAGTCAAGTAAAACCCTGTGTTAGTTCAACATATTTGTGGATGAATCTACGCAAAATGTTTGCTTTCCCTTACAAACTTTGGAGTTGAGTCAATATAGAAGGACAAATTCAAAATTTCCTCTACTTTGAGAGGATCGACGTGAATGTATTCCTTTGAAACGATGAATCATGGAAGGAAACCAGATTGCACACAAAAAACACATTTGTGCGGGTTTAAGCGAATATTGTAATGCCTACACCTAATGAAAATCGCTTTTAAGTGCATTGGGTGATCTTGCTGTTTCATGGAATGAGCCAGGAGGTCATCTAAATAAGGCCGAACAACATGCTTGATATCATGGAATGCGTAAGGCATTGCTCGTTGAAAAGTGTGCCACCATTTTTTAGGCCAAATGAGAGTTTGTGATAAGAAAAATTCCCCCATGGGCATATAAATGCATTTTATATTGATCAACAGGGAGTATGTTTATCTGATTGTAGCTAGAAAATCCATCCGTAAAGGAAAAAATTTCATTTCCAGCATAGTCGTTGACAATTTGGTCGATGTACGGAGTTGGATAATTGTCCTTGGGGCAAGCTTTATTGATATCTTTGTTATCAACACACACTTGAATTGTTCCTTGCTTTTGATTAATGGGCACAATATTTAATACCCAATCGGTTAAAGAAACAGGGTAAATGAATCCTGCTTTCAACAATTTCTCAACCTCAGTTTTGATAGCACCTACTTTTTACAGATGTATAGGAAATAATCATTGTCTAACTGGATTAGCATCCGGATATGTTTTGATTTCATGTACAACAATGCTAGGGTCAATTCCTAGCATCTCTTCATAGGACCAGGAAAAAATGTCACAAAATTCCTGAAATAAGGCTTTGTAGGTTGAAATCTCTTCTAGTGAACAATAGGCTCCTATATGAATATTTTCAATTATTTCGGATTTCACTAAGATATTGATAGGTACTGTTGCCGATATGTTCCCTAAATTCTGTTTAGAACTGGAAGAAAGGGTAGATATTGGATTTTGAGGATTGCTAAGGGTCTCATATGAAAATAATGATGAAAATTTATTCTCATTTTTATCAAAAGATAGTAACAAAGTTGAACAATGATGAGTATCATCCCATGGCATTTCATCCAAGGTCATAACCTCCATAATCCTTTCATTAGTTAAAAAATCTTTGTTAAAAGGATTAGGCATAGAGAATGGTTCCAAGTGTGACAAATGAAAATATTCATCAGTGATCATATTCATTTGATCATCATTAGATGTTCATGGGTTTGAAAAAGACTGAATGACCTCATAGGCTAATTTGAAAGGACTACGAGGCATTTCATCACCATATAATATCATTTCTGATTATGACGATACTTTCCATGGATCTCCCATTTTGAAAGTACTTGATGTAATCATGTTGATCTGTGCTTCCTGAAGAAGAATGGGTGGAGGGAACGCAAAAGTTCCCATCAAAGATGAGCCTTTGAGTAGGCCAACACCAACTTCCTCATATGGAGTGGTCAATTTTCCAAAAAATGGGATACTGTCGATAGAATTAGGGTCAGAGGTATAGTAGGATAATTGATATACTTTCACAATTCTTCCTTTGTGAAGAAACATAATCATCCTAAAATATGACGAGACTACTGCAGCCATGGCATAAGTCCAGCTTTGGCTAAGCAAAAGGTTGTAATCAAGTTGAGCATCAACAACCTCAACATATATCACAATTGTTTTTCCCTCTAACTCGATTGGCAAATCATTTAAAAGTCCATATAGACGAAAACCTCTTCCATTGAAGGCTTTCAAAGTCGTGGGAGATTGATTGATTATTGGATAACCTAAAGCTTTCCAACATGCAATGGACATAATGCATTTTGACGGTCCTTTGTCAATCATTGTCCAAAATTCTCGTCGAGTTTTGACATGAACTGGTATCTGAATAGCTAGTTGGTGTGGGAGATTATTTTTGAGATCAAAAATATTCAAATGGGAGTCTTAAGGATCTATAGCTCCTATCACTAATAATAATAATTGCCTTTGCACTGGACAAGTTTGCAGCACTTCAAGGGAAGACATGGCCAAAGTTGACATGGCCAGATCCTCAACGAGCAGTTCGTGCATGAGGATTAAAGGCTAACTTACGAAACATACCCTTAGGAGGAAGACAAATTACCATATCAGGATTCGGTTTTTCAATGTGTAATGGTTCAGAAGAAGGAGGAGTAGACATGGAAGTTTGACTAGATGAATTGGATTCATCTCCATTTTCAACAGGGCTCTTTGATATGTAATCTTTGGATCTCATTGCCACCATAACCTTTGAAGACATCATCATGATATCTACCGACGGGGATGAGGAGGATTAGTCGTGAGAGACCATTTTTCTATCTTGAGGAAAGGGATCCTTCAAAACAGTAGGTGTGGGATAAAATTTGACGAATTTGGAAACTTTGGTCCGACGAGGGCACTCCTTAGTATAATGATCTTCCTCACAAATCAAGCAAGGATATCGAGGTTTCATCTTTTCATCAGATAGTTCATTCTTGGATGATTTCTCCTTAGAGCGGTTGTCTTGTTTAGTTTTACCTTTTCCCTTTTTCTTATTTTCGGATGACTTATGTTTGCCAGTAGATGAATCTATATCATTGATTTCAGAAGTAATTCCAGGAAAAGGATATTCGTTAGGTGAATCAGATAGAGTCGAAACTTGAAAATTTCTAGAATCTTTCTTTTTGTTTTTAGTCTTCTGGCTCACAGAACCAGCCATGCCATCTGTGACATGTGATCCTGGAAGAGGTGGATTATTTGGAGTAGATCGAGGTAAATCTGGGATATTTTCATACAAAGTACCAGACTAAGTACAAACAAGATGGAGATATTGAGCGTGAGAAATTACTTGCTCTTCAGATACAAAACTCCCTTTGGCCACATCTTCAGTTATCACTGGTAAAAGTGATTTTATAAACCATTCAGCAAGAATTTGATCTGGAATGTAAACTTTGACTAGGCAACGTCTTCATCTCCTTTCGTGAATGTGATCTAAGATATGGGTAGACGTTGACTACTTTAAAGAAGTCAAAAGTTCAGTTCCATTGTCATACCGAACGGGTAACTGAAAAATGGGTCAAAAAGGCTGTAGCAAGGGCATTGAACATGTTGAAAGAAGCGCGCGGTAATTCCACATACCATTTGGTTTCCAAACCGATTAGGGTTCATTGAAAAAGTCTTAATCTAATATAATCGTCATTTAATGAGTTGGATGTGCACCAAAGATGGTATGTCATGACATGGTTGGACGAATCTTCCCCCGACTTACCTTAAAACTTAGGAATGTCACTAGGAAACTTTGTAGGAATAGCTGGCCAATAGGGTAAATAAAGAATGGATCATTAGTTAACCAAGAGAGGTCAGGCAAATCCAAAGTTGCAATGAAAGGTAACTAGTGATTGGGGTCTTGCAATGGATATTGATAACCCTGAGGGGCGAGTCCTGTACTAGGACGAGGATATCCAAGATATCCTGGGATAGCCTGAGAAGTTGGGATCTACATACCTCGTGGGTATCCAGGATGAGCCATATCGTATTGTGGTTAAATAGGTTGTTGAAACGTATGACCTGGGTATGGTTGATTCTGGAAGGCGAGATTATGACATTTGACCTTGAACAAATTTTCCTTGAAAGGGTTGACCTTGGAGAAATTAAGTTTGAAAAGGTGTAGCTTAAACAAACTGACTCTGGGGTATACCTTGGAAAGATAGCCCTTGAAAAGGTGCTAGCATATATGGAACATTAGGCAGAACAATAGGTATTTGAGGTGCTGATGGAATCGTAGGAACAGATTGAACACCAGATGTCAGAGGTAAATACTGAACAAGAGGTTGCATAGTAACCCGTGATGTAAGTGGGATAGTTATTTGCGATATTCCTGGAATTGGCATTCTAGGTGAACTTGAACCTGGGTTCTAAATAGACATTGCCATAACAAACTACCCTACAATTTGATGGGTACTTTGGGTGGACTGCTGAAGTGATTACTGGGTAGGTGTTGATGAGGTAGCCTAAATGGTTGGTTGAAATTGAGAAGAGATACCTTCAAAAGGCAGTTGTTTCATAGGTTTTTCAAGAGGTTGGCCAGGTTGATACAAAGGCACTTCAGAAGAAACATGAATTCACTGTTGAGAACGGTTCCAGATTGTATCCAATCCAGGGTAAGGCATTCCATAGGAAGATTGAGGCATAACATGCTGACCAAAATTAGTTTGAGGCATTTGAGCATAGTTAAAGTAGTTTCCGATGGCGGGAGGTTGCATAGTAACCCGTGATGTAAGCGAGATAGTTATTTGCAATACTCCTGGAATTGGCATTCTAGGTGAACTTGAACCTGGGTTTTGAAAAGACGTTGCCATAGAAGACTACCCTACAGTTTGATGGTACTTTGGGTGGATTTCTAAAGCGATTGCTGGGTAGGTGTTGATGAAGTAGCCTGAATGGTTGGTTGAACTTGAGAAGACATACCTTCAAAAGGCAGTTGTTGCATAAGTTTTTCAAGTGGTTGGCCAGGTTGATACAAAGGCACTTGAGAAGAAACATGAATTGACTGTTGAGAAGGGTTCAAGATTGTATCCAATCCAGGGTAAGGCATTCCATAGGCATATTGAGTCATAACAGGCTGACCAAAACCAGTTTGAGGCATTTGAGCATAGTTAAAGTAGTTTTTGGTTGTTATAGATCTAACCCAAAAATATATGATAATAGAAATAAACCCAAGAATAACCAGATCTGAATATAGAATAGAAATGTTTCTTTATTAATCAAAACCATTAAGGTTGGGCAACACCATACATTCACTCCTTAAGGAAGGAGAACACTCCACAAGCCATATGCCTGTTCATACAATATTCCTTGATACCTCTCAATGTGGAGTCTCTAGCCTTTATATAGACCTCACACATACAATAACATGGGTCATTACCATGGTTCCCTTAATACCATCTATCTAATACCATGGGCCCATTACATTATTACTAACTACTTATGGTCCCTTACATGATACGGGTTAACCACCTTATTTATTACTATGGCCCATCCCATTATTACATTAATTCCCTTGGGTACTCCCTTTATTACCCCCATATTATCCCCCTAGGATGATAAAAATTCCACCCCCCTTAGCATGTTCATCCCCGAAACATGGGAAGAACACAAATAATAAGATCTACTCAAAAGAGTAGTCCACTGGTACCATGCACGTGCATCTAGCTATCCAAGAGAAAGGTGAACCCTCGATCTCGCTGGTGCCTCGCTCGCTTGAGATGGAAGTTGACTGTGGCGGCTCTTCTGTGTTGATGTGTAGTAGGTGGATCTTCGCTTCTCGCTATCAGTCATGTGGGGGTTGTTGTCCTTGTGGCTAATTGGTTGCCATCTTGTTGGTTGTTTTCTTGTGGGGTGATGTGGGTGATGATATGTTGAAGTTTTAACCCACTGTGTCTTTTTCTTTAATTCACCCGTTACTGGAGCTTGACTGTTATCTGGTGCTTGTTGTGGTGCTTGCTGTGGTGTCTTATCTTCCAATATTATTTCAATCACTGAGCCCTCATCTGATGTATCTGCACCTATAGCCTTTTCTGCTTCAGCCTCTGTTTGCGTTTGATTGTCAATCATTACTGGCTCATCATCTGATATGTCAGTCCCTGGCTTTAGCCTCCTTGGACTCTACTTGTTTATTAATGGAAATATCCTGTAATATAATTTTCTTCTTTTTATACCAGAGCTTCAGGAATTTCTTCTGCACATTAATATTGATAGTACCCACTAATTCCATCCAAGGATATCCCAAAACAACATCCATGTTATCCATATCTGAAGTATAAAAATCACAATGCAATACATACTTGTTAATGTTAGTGGAAAAACCTGTGAAATCATAAGACAGATCTCATTGCCCTGATGATGGACTCACCTAGTTAGTCTGAAACGTTGGTTTCATAAATGGTTCACAGGTTTTTCCACTAACATTAACATTCTGCCAGCCTGTATGGAATCTCTCTTTAAAAGCAATACATACTTATCCATAGAAAGCTTAAAATTTTTATAAACTTGAACATCCTTATTATCAACCTGTGTGTTTTCAATGTGTTTTGCTGGAACTTGCAAGTTTTTTGCCTAATTAACATTGATAAAATTATGCTTGCTGCTATGATTTATAGACACAACAACCTTCTCCTTTTGAATCAATCCATGAACCTGTAAGAAGGAGACACTAGCAGAAAATAACCCTTTAGGTTTCTTGGTCTCCTTCTTTCTTGTAAAAGTAAAATCTTTGTTAGATTTTGTGGTTTCCACCTTTCTAGTATGAGACCATTCATCCAAAAGTAGTTCTTCTATTTCATCAACACTACATAACTTCATATACTCACTGTCAAGTGATTGCCACCATATATAGGCCTCATTTTTCAAATAAGACCCTATTTTGTCTTTCCAACACCCTGGACGGTCCAACTTATGATATGCTATAAAATTTTCAATAGAAGACCAATCATATTTTCCTTTAAAAAACTTACTGTTATAAGCCATGAAGAGAGTTTGTAAAACAAATTGCTTACTTGGCGAAAATTTGAAATGGCCACAATTCCATCAATATTGCTCAGAATATCTATTATGACCTATTTTCAGAAATGGAACTATCATTATGCATTTTCTCATGTGATAGAAATCTCGATCTAGGCACTGAAATTTCAGATCCGCGCTGCAACTCTCCCGCCGTCACAAAAATTTATGAAAAAGAGATGATTTTAAATCAGCGATATCTCCCTCATCCGGACTCCGATTCGACTGATTTTTTTTTGAAATCGGGTATTTTTTCACAAAGAATCCAAATATGCAATTAGCTTGTGCAGATTTTGCCCCAAAATGTGCATATCTACGCCGCAAACTCACTGCCCCGAAAAAATGTCTGCAACACCACTGATTTTTAAATCAGCGATATCTCCTTCATCCAGACTCCGATTCAGCCGATTTTTTTTTGAAATCAGGTATTTTTCACAAAGAATCTAGATTTTCAATTAGATTTTGTAAATTTTTCTCCAAAACATATAGATCTACGCTGCAAACTCACTGCCCTGAAAAAATGTCTATAACACCATTGATTTTTAGATCCGCGATATCTCCTTCATCCGGACTCCGATTCGACTGATTTTTCTTTTTTGAAATCGGGTATTTTTTCACAAAGAATCCAGATCTGCAATTAGATTTTGCAGATTTTTTCCCAAAATGTATAGATCTGATCTACAAACTCGCTGCCCCAGAAAGTTCCTGCAAAAAAAAAAAAAAAAGGTTCTCCACTTTGGCCCAAGAAAGTGCTATGATAGCACTTGTTATAGATCTAACCCAAAAATATATGATAATAGAAATAAACCCAAGAATAACAAGATCTGAATATAGAATAGAAATGTTTCTTTATTAATCAAAACCCTTAAGGTAGGGCAACACCATACATTCACTCCTTAAGGAAGGAGAACACTCCACAAGCCATATGCCTGTTCATACAATATTCCTTGACACCTCTCAAT
>APFE031189925.1:58441-74823 GCA_000404065.3 Pinus taeda | reverse complement strand
GTTCCTTGGTTTCCTTCTTTCCTGTAAAAATAAAATCTTTGCTAGGTTGTGTGTCAGTCTGTGTGAGCTTATCCACAAGAATTTTACGGTCAAAGTGGTCCATAAGAGCTTTTTTGAAGGCGTCCCAAGTCAAGAACCTTCCATAGCCACGTTGATGCCCTTGCCACCATTGTCGTATTTCATTGTCCAAGTACATGCTCCCCATCATAAGTTGAGTGTCATCATCATAGCTGTAATCCAATTTGAAATATTTCTCCATTTGTGCTAGCCATTTGGCTGGATGAGAGCCATCAAATTTATACAAGTCCTTCAATTTCTGATCTAGGCCCGCCATCACAAAAAAATTGGCGAAAATTTGAAATGGTCACAATTCCGTCAATATTGCTCAGAATCCCTATTATGACGTGTTTTTGGAAATGGAACAACCATTTTTCATCTGCCCATGTGATAGAAATCCTGATCCAGGTACTAAAATTTCAGATCTGCGCTGCAATTCTCCCGTCGTCACCCAAAAATTCTGAAAAAAAAGAGCTGATTTTAAATCAGCGATATCTCCCTCATCCGAACTCCGATTCGACTGAATTTTTTTTTGAAATTGAGTGTTTTTTCACAAAGAATCCAGATCAACAATTATATTTTGCAGATCTTGCACCAAGACGTCCAGATCTGCGCTGCAAATTCGCTGCCCCAAAAAATTGTCTGCAACCCCACTGATTTTTAAATTAGCGAAATCTCCTTCATCCGGACTCCGATTCGACCGATTGTTTTTTTGTAATCGGGTATTTTTTCACATAGAATCCAGATATGCAATTAGATTTTGCAGATATTGCACCAAAATGTACAGATCTGATCTGAAAACTCGTCGCCCCCGAAATCCTGCCAAAAAAAAAAAAAATTCCACGTTTTTGCCCAAGAAAGTGCTCTGATACCACTTGTTATAGATATAACCCAGAAATATTATAGATCTGATATGAAAATATAAGACAATGCAAATAAACCCAGAAATAATATGAAATGATTCTTTATTGATCAAACCCTTAAGGTAGGACAACACCATACATTCACTCCTTAAGGACGGAGAACACTCCACAAGCCATATGTCTGTTCATACAATATTCCTTGACATCTCTCAATGGGGAGTCTCTAGCCTCTACATAGGTCTCATACATACAATACCATGGGTCATTACCATGGTTCCCTCAATACCATCTATCTAATACCATGGGCTTATTACATTATTGCTAACTACTTGTGGTCCCTTACATGATACATGTTAACCACCTTATTTATTACTATGGCCCATCCCATTATTACATTATTCCCTTGGGTACCTCCCTTTGTACCCCATATTATTCCCCCTAGGTATATAAAATCGGTGGGGGGTTCCCCCCCAGCTATAGGGTAAGGTCCACCAAAAGGTTGTCCTCCAAGTGGACGATACGATGGTTGCCCCCAGGCAGATAATAAGCACCTGTGGGGTTAGCTTGTGGATTATCAACATTACTAGAAATCATATTAATGGCTTGTTCAGATGCCAAACCTTCATTGGTAGGTTTAATTACACCAATTGACATTTTTGAAGATGGGTTTGAGGAATAAGCTCTTGAATAATCTCCCGTGAGAGAGTGATATCGAGGTGGTAAAATACTACCATACAATGTGGACTTCGAAGAAGTGGCATACATGGATGTATCTGTCATGATGCTTCTAGGAATCATTGTGGACCAGTCAAAATAGGGTACAATAGAATAAGGAATTGTGTAACGTGGAATCCCTTGCCCTAAAAAGTTCAAGGGTGTAAAATACCAAGGGTCAAGGTGAAGAGACAGAAACAAAAGTTCTGAGATATCTGTAGGTTCACTGGTAGAAACTAGAGTTTCTTCCTCTTCGTTCGAAAGAAGTTCTTCAATGGAAATAAGAACAAGAGGAAGACTATCAGTAATGATAAGTTTCACACACGGTGAAAGTGGAGGATCCAAAATATGTGTTGTAGCAGATGTATGAACTTTCAAGCTAAGAGATATCAGACTCAAGTTCGTCAATATCTGGTTTGGAAATAGGGTTTCTATCATAAGATTCTCTAGTATCTGATTCAGTTTAAATGATTTCAGTAATTTTTAAATCAGTTGTTGCTGAGTGTGATGTTAAATTCTGAGTTTGATCAATTTCATTTTCTGTTACTTCAATGATTGAAATAGTAGATGTTATA
This sequence comes from Pinus taeda, assembly GCA_000404065.3. Taxonomy (NCBI): domain Eukaryota; kingdom Viridiplantae; phylum Streptophyta; class Pinopsida; order Pinales; family Pinaceae; genus Pinus; species Pinus taeda. The sequence continues at coordinate 72,614 of APFE031189925.1, read as the reverse complement.
GGTTGATTAACTTTAGTTCCTCTTACATCAGAATCTATAATAGTAGAAGTTTCAGTTTCTACAACAATTCCAGTTTCAGATGATTTAGATTTTTCTGCTTTAATATTTTCTAACTGACTCAGTGTATACTCAGGGGGATCCCCGAGTATCCTACATGATTGTCTTGGTAGTTCTGCCACAATGAAAAATTTTCAAATTATTAATCACACAATATCTAAATTACACCTAAATTCTCTAAAAAGTAAAAAAAAAAAAAACAACATAGAAAGTAACATGCGCTAAAAATCTAGGAGTTCAAACCACACAAACTTACTCTTCACTGAGATCAATATATACTAGTTGGTGATGAAATCCAACATCGAAGAGATCAAGGTGAATTTTTTTAATAGAAAATGAGTATTTGGACCAGTTACCATGACAACATGCTTAATGAAATGATACGGTGCAAGGAACTCTGCTATAAACCACCTTGAGCAAAGATTACCCTCCGAAGAGTCCAAGTGAGTCTAGCCAACATCTATTCCAAGTACAACAGGACCTTTCCTCTCCCATCACCTTAGGTAGAGCCCTAGGATTATGGTCACTATGTTCACCAAATACAACAACTTTACCTGGGGGGAAATCATAGATCAAACGTACACATAAGGGCATAGTAACAAGCTCAATCCCCTTGAAGGATCCTCCACATGATCAATTGGAGGTTTATGTTCAACTGACCCCAAGTACCTTTTGGCACCATTGTAATATGTGTAAATCACTTTATCTAAGCCAATGAAGCGGGCCAGATCACTTCACCAGAGTCGACACGACCTCGTGCTTAACTCATGTATAAGAAGAGCTTTCCAGAGCAAAACAGAAATACTTGGATTTTCTCTCCCTAACTCAAGATTCTATTGTTTGTTTGTAGCTTTGGAAATTTTACTTCCTTCCCTATCCCAAAGCCCTACACTTAAGATAACGTAGGTGAAAAGAGCCCTAAAATATATAAAATTCTAAGTGAATTTTAATTAGTGATGTATTATTAAGTTCTTTTATCAATGGGTAATGGAGGTGAAACTTATGATGTTGTGACGACTCAAGATCTTAATGCACTCTAAAATGCAAAAATAATTTTCAATTTTCAATGAAATTCTATATAGAGAAAAGAAAGATTTTTCTTTGCTTTTTGAGAAATAAAATGCAAAAACTCACAACTTTTAACTTTTCTTAAACCAACCAATTTCCCTATTTTGTAATGAATAATGTAGCCAACAAACTAATTTCCAGATTTCCCTAATTATCAAAATAAACTAACAAACTCTTTTCTTCTAATCACTTGAAACTTTCAAGCACACAGAAATCAATCAAGAAGATGGAGAAAAAACATATTATCCTATGAACTCTTTGATTTGATAATAATACAGTGTAATTGCAAAATTTTTTCCAAGATGAAAGCAACAACTTCTTTTATGAAGCAAAAATAACTATGATTTTTCCACAAAAGCACAAATTCCACAAAAACCCTAACTTGTAATTCAAAGTAATTTTGACTACAAATAAACAATTTTTAAAGCTTAACCAATGTATGCAACAGAATGAAATAAGAATATCAATGACAAAAATAGATTCAAACTTGTTTTGATCAGTCAGAAAATCAACTAGTCAAAACCCTAAGGTATTCTTCCAAAAAGACCTAATCTTCAAAAAATCACCAACAAAGAAATCAAGTGAGTTCAAAAAAGACAACACACGGTCCAAACAAACAAATTGACACTTTTAGAAAGACAAATTCAGGTTTGGATTGAGGCTATAATGAATTTTTCAAAAAAAATTCAAGGACTGCACGAGTTTCTAGTAGGCAACAATGCACATGCGCTCAATTGCTACAGTAAAAATGGCGCATATTTGCGCTCTGTGTACAGAAAAAAACAACGCAAGGAAGAAAACTTAAAGAAAAAATAAAAAACTTGAAAATCAACTCATCATATATAAAAGGCCATTAATTTATGAAGACTCAGGACTTGATAAATTAGAAAAATCAGAAAGTGAGGCTAAGGAAAAAGACAAGAACATAGACATTCCCCAGTATGGTTGCCAGTTTGTTACACCAGACAATCCCTCTTGCAAACAAGAGAGATCTCCCTAGATCCTAAATGGAAAATACAAACAATCATGAAAAATGAAATGACCCTTTCCCTAAGTTGAACTTAATCGAATTACAAGCAGTCTAATTGATAGATATACCTCTTACCGGTTTCACGAAATGCCTAGTGAAGACCCTGGTTGTGATGTGATGCAACTCTTCAATGCTTAGTAGCACCTGCAAACATAAACCATAAAAAGGATCAAAAGCACATGTGATATAGTAATTCAAACAACTTAGCCTAATGATCAAGGAAATTAGGGATTGAACTTGCCTTAATGAACATAATAACCAATTGCAAACTATTCATCATTCATAAAAGAGAAAATCAATGGGACAAGTGCTTATTTGTATTAATCAGAAGATCAGAGGAGCCTTACAATCTTTGCCTTGATGCCGTGAGGCCCCTCACAAATGCCTTCAATCTCCTCCTTAGATAACAAGCTCTCCAATCTCAACCTAGCAACATAAGTTTGTATTCTCTGAATTTTGACCTCCTTCATCCCTCAATCCTCTAGTCCTTTTATAGATCAAAAAGGGGGAAGTTTCAGATCCCTAAGAAAAGGATGAACCTCCTTTAGTGAAGGATTAGGTTACCATGAGAAAAGGGATGGAGATTCATCTTATGAGGGTTATAGTTCGAATAGTCATCACCTAGAAGCTTTCAGTTGGGAAATATTTGACCAACTAGGTTTCTATAATGTACTTTTTATTTTCACTTTATAGAATTCACATGCGCAAGTTTATAGTTATAGACAGAGTGCAGCTCTGTGCTATTCTCAGAGTGAATTTCAATGCATGTGTAGGAAACACTAGAGAAATCGGCGCAGGTGGAACTTGACAAGGTGTGACACCTATTTGACCCAAATTTCTCATGAACTTTAACATATTTTGAGTTGTTGGATTTCTAAGGGAGATAATTTCAACATGTTCACGAATGGTAATAATATCCATAAATTGATCAAGTGTCATGACGACAAATTGACGTGTAACACTTATATGCACTCGATTCTTCCTACTTCCACCTTTGTATACTTTGTTGACAAGGATGAATTACCCAACAAAAGTCCAAGGGTACTCTCTGGTATGAAGTCTATATTAGACCTCATACCATTTGGAGTAAGAGAAGCATCTAAATTCTAGTCTTATATCCATTAATGGACATTTTATGTTGTGTGAATGAATCAACATTGGGGAAGCATGCAAAAAAAATTGCAACATGTTCAAAATGCAGCAAATTAAATTAGTCCTCATTTATTCTAGATAAGATAAACTAATTGTCAAGGAATAGATAGTTGGTCTTGAATATTACTTATAATTCAAAAACAGGTAGTTAGCTACCTTCCTACACAAACAATGTTAGTTCCACTCAAATTTCTTAGACATAGAATATTCCATATGCAAAACCAATAAGCACCATTCATTCAAATTAAAAAGCAATTCCGTAAGAAAGACAAAGCATGTGAAATTGTAGTAGTTAATTAGAAGAAAAAACAACTTATAAATAGGTAATAAATCTCATATACAATTGCAAGAATAAAGATATTGTTATATAATAGTCCTCAACAATTCATATCAGTCATGGATTTAAATCTTCTTTTAGAATGGCCCTTAAGGCTTCTTAATATTATTTTTATAATAAGTTCCTCCAATCTACAATACACAAAAATCCCTTTTCCTAAGGAACTATGGGAACTTTATAGTTACAACTTGCAACTGCTTTTGTATACTTCTTCGTTACCTCAAGAGGAGTTACAATTGTTGCGTTTCACTTCTTTGTCCTATTATACTTTAGAAAAATAATTAGTAGAGCCTTCAAAAGTAAAATAGAATGGACTTATACAAAATTACAGGGAAATTTACTTTCAGACCGAATATATCATGTATATATGTTGCCCAAACTTGGACCGTAGTGAGATGAGAAAATTTTGATTCTACTAAGTAGCAAGCCTTCCATGTTCACATCATGATATGTCACACTTTGCGACAGGCTTTGCAAATCTTTCTCCAGGGTTCCAACAAGGCTAAATGACCTAGCAACAGTCACAAGGGTTCTCTCCAGTATGAGGTCCAAATTAGACCTCAAAACATTTGGGATAAGAGACCCATTTAGATTCTAGCCTATTAATCATGCTTGATTTCTTGAATATTGTGAGATATTGAATGATCATCATAGCAGGGAGCATGAAAACTAAACTACAACTATCTAATTGTGGGAGTAAAACTACTGTAAACTACCTAAATGATAAAGTATAGATGAGGACGAGAAGGGATAAGTTACTAACCACAACAATAGTTGAATCAAGAAAAAAATTAGCCAATTTCGTAGCACTAGAGTGTCTAACTTATTATAGCAAATAAATAATAGCAATTCTCTATTCTACCTAGTACTCATTGAAGAAAGTGGCAACAAATAATTGGTAACAAGGTGTGAAAAAACTATCTAGTTCATAGAATAGTATGTTAGGTAACAATAATAAATCTCATAAAATGCAAAAAAATGAAAATACTTGAGATTAGTGTGAAGAAAAATCACAATGTATGTTGTTTCATAATTATGGCAATGGCCTCCTAGGGATTTTCAATATTATTTGTTCATGGATACAAAGTAAACTAACTTCCTAGATCCTATCTTTTAAACAATGCAAAATTTTACTACACACTTGAAAGTTCAAGAGTAAAGCAGTTTATGAATCCAAAAGTCCATCTTACTAAGAGTTTTACATCATTTATAGATCACGTCAATAACTACCTTTGAGGACTGTTGGGCTTCTGCTCGGCAAATACAATCTCTTATATTCTCATCATTTTCAAATATAATTAAGGAAAAAAGTTTGCAACTCTTAGAGGTTGAAAATATAGCTACTGCAATGTGATTGTGTCTTCTATAGGGACTCCCAAGACTTCATGATGATAGAATACCTAGATAATGTGATAGGAGTAAATCATCTTAATCCTATTGGGTGACAACATTTCCATTATGACATGGTACTTGAACATGTTCTATGAGAGGGCTTGTATGTCTTTCTTTAGTGAAATCATGAAGGAGTTCATAATTTTTTGATGCTTTTAAGGCTCTACAATGTGTTTCTTGAGATAGTTTTTCGTGAATTTTCTTATGAAGGCACTAAAAGAAAAATCTATAGAAATCAATATCTCTTCTAGCTCCTTGTCTACTTCTTCATCTAGCCTAAATTCTCCATGGGCTCTAAAGGTTGGAAATTTTTCATCTTGATTAATATCTTAGCGAAAGAATAATGCTATTGGTATTGAGCTACAAAACTAGAGATGCATTTCTTTAGATTTTCCTGGATCTTAAGGGCCTTGTTGACAATGATAGATTCATATGTCATTTCTTCTTAGCTAATCCTAGGGACCTTTGATGGAGCCTCTCAACATTCCATTACTCCTTGAAGCTAAGTGCCTCATTCCTTAGCAAATTCCAAAAGTAGGAATAAATTGATGGATATATGTTTGAGTTATTAATGGAAAGGTTAAACTTGTTTAACAATGGTCTTATAGGATTCATGAACTTTAGATGCATAAGTCTTGTAATATTCCATATTAGTGCCCTCCTTCTTCAGATACATGTTCTCATTTGCTAATAGCTTGACTTGCTTCTCCAACTTTGTTATGCACTCATATTTCTACTTCATCTATTCAAGGATGTCTTTAACACCTAAGATAATTTTGTGCCTATTGATTCGATAACAAGTGGATATTTTTTGGTGTCTAGAACAATGGGACTTTTCTAGTGATTAACACTAGAGGAAAATGGGGAGTTGGTAGGGTCTTCCTTGTGCTCCAATAACCTATTCAGGGTGCGTACATACTTGCATCTAATTTGGTTAAACACCTTCCTGTTCCTCGTTGGTGTGATTCCCATCTCAGTAACTGGAAAATTACTAACTATGATAGTAGGAGTTATTGGTTTAACTAGGTTACTATCCATGGAATTTGTGCTTTGGAAATACTGTTCCTATGCTTGTTATTGGGATTTGAGATCTTCTTCATTTTATTTGACCTTAGCTTCTTGTTGGTGTCTCTTGTCTTCTTCTTCCTATGGTTTTCTCCTTTCTTCCTTTGCTTTTCTCTTTTGTTCTTTCTCTCTCCTCATTTCTTACTCTTTCTTCTTCTTGAACTCAAGCTCATGGACCATCTAGGTTTCTCCCTTGGTATAAAGAGAGACATTTTCCTTGGTATTCCTTGATCGCATTATACTCTAGGGGTTTTATGTCTATAGAAGTTAGGGATATAGTGCAATCACAAGGGTGGAAGATTTGGTGTTCTATGCAAAGGTCGAGATTTTGTTGTTTTACATAGAAGTTGAGGAATTTTTTGTGCTATACACATGCATGATTTTTTTTTTTTTTTTTTTTTTTTTTTTTTTTTTTTTTTTTTTTTTTTTTTTTTTTTTTTTTTTCGGTATTTTGTGTAGGGATTGGGTTTGTCGTAGGTGAAAACTCATTAATTTTCACATAATTTTGGTATGGAAACACTTGCCTTTGTAAAGAGTTTCGTTTGTAAAGCTAAGAAGTATTAGGTGTAGGTCCCATATTTTGAAGATTATAATTTCATGAGGTTTCTTGAGTAGCTTGGGTTTCTCCTAAAGAAATATCCTTGATGGTGAACATATGAGTGCATACAACCCAATCCCATAAGTACATAACCAACCATTCAATGGATTCTTCCTCAATTGTGCTCGATTTGTTATCAACTTATTGAACTAGCTCATTAGATAAAGATTGTTGTTCTAGGAGTTTATTAATAACCAATGTCATAGATTTTATCCACTAAGGGAAGGTTTTCTTAGAATGGTGAGCTTAATTATAGGAACAAACATTATCCATTCATCCATGTTTAAATCCTCTTCACAAGTTTGAGTATAATCTTCAAATCTATATCCTCTTTCTCCATTAGTTTAGTCAACACTAGAGGCTTCTTCCCATTAGCCTTATACTTTAGGCATATTTCCTTCTAGGGATAAAGATTCCTTCTCCCCTTTTATAATTTCATCAAATTTATGGGACAAGGTATTCTTGTCTATCCTTTTAAAAATTAATGTAGAAGGGTTATTTTCCTTTTACTTTTTAAAACTCAATTGCTTTTCCATGAATATGAGGTTAGACTAAAGATTTTTTTATAATATGTGGTTGTTACAATATTACAAGGGCCTTATTTAATAGATATAATTTCCATACATAACAAACCTATTTATCAAATAAGTCATAACACTAATAAATTATTTATTTTTAAACCGGAACGAGAATATTATATTTACTAAAATCTACATCGTGGATGCAATAATTACAACAAAAGAGGTGTTATTCCAACTACCTAACTCATACACACGACTCCTTGGAATGCCTAGTGGATCAAAAAGTCCGATTTCTTTGATATCTAAACAATATGCCTATATGTATAAATATGCCAAAAGACTTGTGAAACTTGCAAAATTTCACAGAACTTACAACACATTTTGACTGATAGGAGGTGGAATTACATCTCTAGGCCCTTTACACAAATTGATACAAAAGAAAACATGATCAAGAATTATCAAAGGAGACTCCCAGTAAATGAAAGAAGCTTGGAGATTTATGGGAGTTGGAGTTTCTTTCTTTGTAGTCTTTCCTACCTCTAGTCAAAGGAGGGGAGAGACATGAGTTTTTCTTTAACAAGTCTAAAAAGGATGGATAGGAGGAGGCAATATCACCTTCTTCTTTTTCTCCTTTTTTGCAGGTGTGGTTTCTTTTTCTACCCCCAAGTCACTTTGTCTTGGGTTTGTTTAAGGGATATCTAAAAGACCACTTCCAATGACCCTTGAGAGCCTACCTTTTTATCCTTCTTTACATGTGTGCTTCTAACATCTCTATCAATGCAGCGACCTACTTTCTTATGTGGTTCTACATGGATTAACTTTCCACCCTCTGATTTTTCATCTACAGATCCATAAACTAAAGATCCCTTATGGTTTGTGGTGTTTTTATGGTAATGAAATACCTCTTCCTCTTTTGATAGAACCTCTACCTCCGTGACTAAATTTTCTTGAGTCGAAACATCTTCGAGGGGAGAAATTTTAACCCTCATAACTCACACTTTAGTAATTTATTAGTTGATCTCTTGGTGTAGTGGATCAGGGATTTCCCCTTCTTCATCTATCTAATTGAGGGCATAAAATTTGTTCCTTGCCAAACTATTATTCTTGCTAGAGGAGAATTCTTCACTTTGGGAAGCCAATTTCATTATAGAGAGAGGGCCTTTAGTCCCAATCCATTTCCTTCTTGTGTCTTTGTGGCTGAATTTTGATAGCGGGGCACCCATTTTTATTTTTGGTTGTTTCCATTGTTCTCCTTACTTATTATTATGGCCTTTCCTTATTCTATATAGAATTAGGGCCATAGTTCAGATTGGCAGTGTTCGAAGGCTTATCTATAGTTTTATTTGCTTCAATCCAAGTTGCTTCCTTTAGTTCAGGTTAGTTGCTTCAACTATAAATAGTCGACCTGCACTTGATTCTCTGCATACCATGCCATTCCCCTCCTACAGTTTGGGCTCCAGTTCATTGCTTTCTTTTTAGGGGCCTTAGTCTTTTATTAATGCACTACAACTAGACCCACACTCTTTTATGGATGGAAGAAGGAAGGGGTTGCTTTTTGGATGGGTTTTTTGGATTTATTTTTCTTTTGAGAATATTCATGAAAAATGCCCATATTCATGATAGTTCTTATATTTATATTGTCAAATTATAATCCAATTCTTGATAATGAGTCCAATTATATAGTTGGATATTTATTATCGTCCAGAGTCCTTTATCAGGATCCACTTCTATCCAAATTCTAGCACAAGATTTCATGGGCTTTTCATGGTTCTGCCCAATCAATATAATTGTCCATAACATTTCCAATGTTCCTAAAAGTGCCCTCATTCCAACAATGAAGGGGAAAATATGGAAATTTAACCTAAACAAGTATAACTGGTGGAAAATCATTTTCTAAGTTGAAATCTATACTCCATTGATTTAGATACAAACCCTGAACCCCCATAAAATATGGCCACTTTGAAAAATTAGATCTTAATTTGCTTTCTTTTCAAAGAGGAAAGAGAAAATCCCCCTCCCATAGAAGAACACACAAAGTTGTCTTCAATTATGGGTCTCTGGTTTTTATCCACCTACAGATTCAAAGAGTGCGATGAGGGCCATAAACTATTCAATCATGTCTCTCACCGCTAGCCTAAGAGCCAGTACGTAGGATTGATTGATATGAACCACCATTTTCTAGACATCATCTGATTTTGTCGCAAATAAGTCTAGCTTGGAGCACTGGTACCTTAGACCACCTGTAACTAGTGTGTTGAAAGCATCACTAACAAGATCATGTGTAGGAGGCGGAGGCTCAGGCCCTACAGAACCTAAAAACATGAGTGAGGTGGCTAGGATTTCTTCAGTTCTTTCCTTGATTACTCCTCACATTTCCCCCAAAAAATAATAAATGATATATATGAGCATAGTCTAACTAATAGACAAAATGTATTTTTGGCAAGAATCCGACAATACAATTTCTAGAGAGATTGTGATTTCTTGTAGTTTAAAATACACTTTTGAGTGTATAAATGGATTAACCACCTTGAAAAACCCCAGGAGCACTCAATCTTGGTAAAAGTTTATTTATTTTTTAATTATCTTTGAGACATATAATTGATTGAAAAATTTAACACTGATATAATTATTAGTGTTAGTGTGAACAATTTATTTCTAATTAAGGGGAAGTAGTTGTTTCATTTACTATTTGATAATTTTAAACACTTTATATGCACTAATGGGACACTCAATGGGCTTAATAACAAACCACCTTTTTATTAAGTAAATTGAGCTTAAGGATTTTCATTGTAAATAGACTAGCACAACCACATTAGTAAATCTGGCTGATATACACGAAGGCGTATATCAATCACATGCACAACCACATTAGTAAATGTGGTTGAAAAACGCCAATAAACCTTAATGGTATAGATCAAATAACAACAACAACAACAACAACAACAACTACTACTACTACTACTCCTATTATTATTATTATGATGATGATTGTTTTTATTAATTTATATTAATTATCGTTAATTAATTATTATTAAAATTATTTTAAAAATAATTATTGTTATTACTAAATAGTTATGATTATTATTAATAATTTATATTACTACTAATATTATTAACATTATTATTTTTATTGTATAATTATATATATATATATATATATATATATATATATATATATATATATATATATTATATATATTATGAATTATTGTTAATTAATTAAACTCAAGGGATTTATATTTAACCCAAAGACTAATATTTTTTTTTTCTAAATTAGTCTACTTCTATATTAATACAAAATATTCATACAACGAGACGAGGGTCTCAAAAGTTACAGCCCATGTAATAGCATACTGACAGTGCACAGTGGACTAACTATCTCAAGACTTGAAAAAACTAGCTGTAGGACTTAGAATCACTGAGTCCAAAACTAAAGACTCTGAATCCTGACAGTGACCCCATTCTGACTTGAAAGCCACCATAGTCAAAATATTAACTGACCAACATGGAATTCCACCCACGCAAGGGAAACCGACCCTCAAGAAGAGTTGTAAAGACTTGTTACCAGACACTACATGCTTAGGATAAACAAATCCTCTATTGACAAATAAACAACACCAAAAACACTCATACCTGAGAGGTATGAACCACTGCATTCGACCAATGAACAAAACTAGGGACACGCAAGCCTGTTCAGTCCTCATGCTGAGTTGGAGGCTATTCCTCAATGATGCGACAACCAAAATGCTCTGGTTCTTCATACTCCACGGAATGTCCCTCTGCTCTAGCGCTATCTTCTGCTGCAGGAGTGCTTGGGCCAGCTTGAGTGGGCATATTCTAAATTGCACAGCCTCTATTATCCTATCTTTGTTTATTCACATTCATCGTGGGAGCTGTCTGGTGTTCCATCCTCTGCTGTTGAGGAATTCCTGAACCTGTTGTCTCCAAACCCCTAGCTTGCTCATTCAGTTCAACAGTGACCGAAACAATGAAGGAGGAATTACCCAGTCTACAGGGGAGGCGGAAGCGAGGCGTGTGCATTCTGGTGTGCTAAGAGCTCACCTCTGTCATTATATGCCCCCTTCCTCTGCCACGCCCTCTCCTGGTCGTCGGATAGCAGTATAAAGTATAGTCTGAGGCCTCAGACGAGGGGTTCGAAGTTGTGGATGACGCCTGACGAAGGATTCGGCCCCGAGAGGTGCCTCTCCTGCTTCCCATTCTGGGGCGCTCTCTAGGCATTTTGATATTAACTATGGAAGCGAAACAAACAGTTATCGAGGATACATCACAATTGCTACCTAGGAGAAGTCGTAGCCGGTGGAAAGGAGCGTGAAGGCCTGAGATTTTGTTAACTTTCCGCACCAGAGCCAGACAGTGTTCTGAACTGTCTCTGGCGCCTGAACCTTCATCCTTGTTTTGCCCAAAAACGCTGATGAGAAGAGCGATAATGTAGATTATGCCGCGCTTCATTGCAGATCGATTATTATAATGCAATCCGGTTATTAATGTTGTAATGATGTTTAATGTGTGAATCATTAAGTGCTGCATCCTGTAGCTCCTTCTGGCTGCGGTGAGCGTCCACACGCTCCCCCGCCGGACCATCCTCGTATTAGGTGCTAGAAAGATCACCCGTATCCAGGAGAAGGAGATCCTTTTACACCATAGAAGTGGACTCTTTTTTGAGGTGTTCATCATTTGTATCATATAGAGGACCTGAGAAGAGTAGGTGTGACTGATTGACCCCCTGATTGGCCAGTCTATCGGCTACCCTGTTGGCGATGCGCCTGATATGCTTGAAAGTGATGCTGCTAGTTGTCCTTAGCCTTTCTTCAATCTGTTCCAGTTTACTGAGAAGCCTCCAGCTTGAGGCTATCTTCACTGCTGGGGAGCCTGCTTGAATCGTTGTGGCAGCTGCTATTAAAATTTGTGAATCCCCTTCTACCTCCAGAGGGAAAAAAAATTCCTGTACTGCTATGCATATGCCTTTCCATAGACCCTCCAGTTCTGCTGCGTTGTTAATGTATTTGCCGAATGACCCATGATATATATGCAAGACTGTACCTACTTCATTCCTTAAGACACCGCCATATCCTGCCGGCCCGGGATTGCCCTTGGCAGCCCCATCGAAATTCAATTTGAAGGAGTGAGTTGCCGGAGGGGACCATGTGTGGGGAGAATCAATACTGTTGGGGGATTTATTCTTATTTTGAGCTGAAAATGTGAGGTTCAAATTCCATTCTTTTAGGATTAGGCGTTCCTGAGGAGATTCTGGCAGGTCCGATTCTTGCCATTGTTTTAGAGCAAGAGTTTCTTGAAGATTATGTTTGAGAAGTATCCAAAGAGCATCTGGAGACTTGCTGAGGTTATTGAATATTCTATTGTTCCTCTCCTTCCATAGGATCCAGTAGACAAAGCCTGGGAGCAGGCTCTAGAGGGAATTTAAAGGAAGGCTTTGAAAAGGATGTTTGGGCCAGTTTCTGATGGTTTCCTTGATGCTACCCACCTGTCTGCCCGATGTTCTATTGCATTGCTCTGTTTTTTCCCATAATTGTACTGCTAAAGGACATGTATCCAATAGATGCAAGATGGTTTCGGAATGAAGATTACAGTTTGGGCATTTGGAAGGACCTATAAAACCTATCTTTTGAAGATTGTCCCATGTGAGTATGCGCTGCTTGCTCAGAAGCCAAAGAAAAGTGGAAACCTTGGGCCATATGCCTGGTTGCCATACCTGATCCCAGAGTTGATCCTTTGCTGCCTGCATTGGTTGATAGAGAATCTGGTATGCTTCTTTGGTCGTGAACATTCCTTTTGGTGTGTAACCCCAACACAGTTTGACCTTTTGATCTAAGTGCTTGATTTTCCGGAATGTTAGCTCCTGATCTATCTCTTCATGGGTCTCCCCTTGCTAATCTGCCTGCCAAGTGCTTGTTGGTCTCCAGAGTTGGAAATCATCAGGGGATTGCTGATGCCAGTACTGATGAACATAGCTTTGGTTAGCTTGCTTCATTGAAGTTTGCCATTTAGGTTTATTGAAGAGTGAGGCTAATTTTGAGAGTTGTTGCCATGAGTCCTCCCAAACTCTACCAGTAGTGCCTGAATGGATCTCCCAGAAACAATGCGCTTGGATAAAAGCACTATGATGCTTTGCAACATTCCATATCAACGAGCCTGGAGTAGAAGTGTTGATTCTTATGAGTTCTTCCAACTGACTACCTGGTGCATATTTGGCTTTCCATAGACGTGCCCGAGGTGTATTTGGTTTGGTGGTCCAATTCCACCAAATTCGGGCTCCCATTATGTTATTGTTGTGGAGGGTATCCCACAAACCTAGCCCACCAACTGATTTTGGTTGACAGACCTCCTTCCATTTGACCAGAGCCCATTTCCTGTTGAGACTAGAGGAACCCCAGAGGAAATTTATTTGTAGATTACGAATATTTTTCAAAAAATATAGAGAGGCATAGTTTGGAGAACAAATTTGAGAAGGATGAGCCTACCAACAATGTTAAGCGTGTGGAAGGTCTAGGATGATAGCCTTAGTTCAAGTTTGTCGAGGAGGGTTCTCCATGATGTGTTCTTAATGGCTGTGTCCAACAGAGGGGCTCCCAGATAATTCGAAGGGAGTACTGCTATGGGATAACCCAGTATCCTGGCAATGTTCCTCTAAGTCACTGAAGGGGTGTTAAAGAAGAAAAGCTTGGATTTAGCAGCGTTGATGGAGGTTCCCGAGGCTTCCGAGAAGAGATTGAGTAAGGCTTTGAATGCAGAGGCTTCTTGCACAAATGGGTGTCCAAAGAGCATGGTGTCGTCAACAAATTGTTGATGGGAAGTAGGGGGAAGACCATGAAGAGAGATGCTTTTAAGGGAGTGAGTGTTGGGTTGTGTTATATTCTTTCCACGACTAACCTACGTAGTGAATCGGGGGGTTAGAGGGGGGCAGGTAGCCCCCC
>APFE031189925.1:39340-51624 GCA_000404065.3 Pinus taeda | reverse complement strand
ATGTATTGTAACATTGAAAGGAACATAATGAAAAATCAAGCTGGTAGTCTCGGTTTTGAGATCCAGTGGGAAATCTCTGTGTATAAGTGTTTTATGTCTTATGCTCTTGCATTTTTATTTTTCCTGTAATTTAGAATTTGTATGCAGGTAATTTCTGTACGGGGTTAAAACCTACAGTGAGAGGAAATGGCATGATGAAGAAGACAGCTAAGACCTTCTTCCATGAGAACAAAGAAGAAAGGGGAAAGAGGATCACCTTGTCTGATGCCTCTTGAAGGACGAAAGGGCTCAGAGGGTGAGCCATTTAGCAGGATCGAGAAGCTGGGAGAAGATATGAGACTCATAATCCACCGAGTCCAAGTTGCACTGAAGCCAAAAGCCAATAACATTTGATGTATATAATTCCAGCTGAGTTTATCAAAAGATTTGGAAAGATCAAGCTTGAGAATCATACCTGGATTTTTAGAATCTTGAGAGAGTTGATCACTTCGTTTGATAGAATGATACTGTCCATTATCTAGCACCCTTCCACATATCCGGTTTGTTCTGGCGAGATGAGGAGGGGAAGAAGTGGTTTGAGCCTGTTCGCCAAGACTTTGGAGATGAGTTTGTAAATAACATTACACAGTGCTATGGGCCTGTATTTGTCTAGCGTGTTTGGTTCCTTTGTTTTGGGTATTATCGTTATGAAAGTCGAATTTAGAGAAGGAAGGATCCAGTGCATGGATCTTGATTCCTCCACTATCTCCCATACCTCTTTTTTAATCAGCTCCCAAAACTCATGAAAGAAGTTGGCCGTGAAGCCATCGGGACCTGGCGCTTTACCATCTTTGAACTGGGCCATCGCTTCCTCCACTTCCTGTAAGGTGATGGGCTGGAGCAGCATATTATTTTGGTTCTCCGTGATGATTTTCGGAATGTGTTGTGTCAGTGCTCAAATGGCTTGATCCCTGCTTCCTGGTGGCTCCCGAAGAATATCCTGAAAGTGTTTTGTGAATTCCCGTTCCACTTCTTCATGCACTTCTAGTCTGTCCCCTTGCGGATTATTGATAAAGGCAATATTGTTATGCATTCTCCTTTGAAGAGTGGATCTCTGGAAAAATTTTGTATTTTTCTCCCCTTCCTTAAGCCATTTGATTCTAGACTTTTGTCACCAGAGAATTTCTTCGTGCTTCTATCTCTGTTAAGAGGGTTTATTCCTGTTGTTCATATTCTTCCATTCGACCCTCTAAAATGATGCTCTGTTTTAGTGATTCCATCTGCTGCTCCAATTTTTTCCGGTGTTCGAGGATATTGCCAAATTGCATCCTATTCCATGATTTGAGAATCTGCCTGAGGTATTTTAATTTTTGTTGGAACTGGAACATCTTGGCTCCTTCAGGGGGAATGAAGGAATTCCAAGCCTCCTTCACGACTGCCTTGAAGTTGGGATGAGAGAACCAGAAGGCTTCAACGCGAAAGGGTCTATTTCTCTTTATGCCTGGACGCGACCACTGTAGCATTATTGTCCAGTGATCCGAGCCCGCATGAGGCATAATGGAGGCATGAAAGTCCCCTCCTAAATGTATGGCATTATCTGATATGAGGAAGCGGTCCAACCTGGGGGCTATATGCTGCGATCCCCTCCTTTTGTTAGTCCAGGTGTACATACCATTTGAAGTTTGGAGATCCATTAATTGAT
This sequence comes from Pinus taeda, assembly GCA_000404065.3. NCBI lineage: Eukaryota > Viridiplantae > Streptophyta > Pinopsida > Pinales > Pinaceae > Pinus > Pinus taeda. Next base: position 49,943 of record APFE031189925.1, on the reverse strand, counting down.
TGTTGTGTATAAATACCTTGAAGCTTATACTATCCCCTTCTAGCTTTGATCTTCCCCCTGTTTTTTCCTTTAAAACTGTTATGATATTGAAATCACCTTTGCCAAGCCATAGGGGAAACTGTCTATTATAATTGAGCGCTATGAGTGTATCCAATAGATTCAGTTTTTTTTGTGCATCTTGTGGAAAATAAACATTAGAAAGATGGCCATGGATATTCGTTCCAATGAGATGAAATGTGGACTGGATGAAGAAGTGTGAGGAATGAAAGTCGTGAAGGGAAAGTAGCTACGGGTTCCACAGGATCGCCAATCCCCCTGAGGCACCTGAAGCGTCTACTGAAACTGAGCGGCAACCTAGCCAAACCTTATTTAGAATCCTTTCCAAAGTAGTGCTGTTACTTTTGGTTTCTTGAAGAAAAATGATTGAAGGCTTTTCCTTCTGAATCAAATTTTTTAACATGTTGTGTTTTGAGGGGCTATTCAGTCCTCTCACATTCCATGAAATTAGCTTCATGGAGAACTATTGCGCAGGGTTTTGAAGAACTTTGTCAGCTTGGGGAAGTTACCAGATTCCACCAGCATGTCTCCGATGATTATGGTCCTTTACAGATCTGTTTTGCGCCCTCGTTTTTTCATCTCTTTCTGGATTTTCTTACTGTCCCAAGGACTTCCAGCCTAAATTCCCAGACTTTTGTTGTGCTGTGCTTTGGTTAGAACACCTTCCAACTTTTCAATCTCCTGGATGGGTATTTTGTTAAAATCTTTCTGTTTGCATGCAGTTTCCAACGTGAGAATGTCCAGACCTTCCAGATTCACGCTTTCTGTTTCCTTATCCATATGTGTCGGAGTGTTTTGATCTTCCTCGAATATCTTTTGATGAATACTAAGAGCAAGAGAAACATCTAATTCCATGGTTGAGGCTTGCACGACATTTTCGACTTCTGCTTTCACAGCTGAGGTTGAGGCGGGTAAGCTGGTATGAGTGGGAGCTGGGATTGTAGATGGGTGTTTTGGGACCTGGGGGAGAGAGGAAGGAGAGGGATCTACCAAAGGTGGTTTTGGGTGATCCTCTGAGGTATTTTGAGAGGTTAGAATAGCAAATCTGTTATGGGTGTTGGGCATGCTGGAGCTGGCTGGGGGTGTAGGGGTTTTCTTGGCATGTCGCCGACGATTGGGAACCTTTGTGAAACCTTCTTTATCTTTGTTGGGTTCATTGCCTAGGGTAGTGGCTTGCAGGTTCAAAGGATAATTCCTGAAAAGATGGCCATGTTCATGGCATTTTCTACAACGAAAAGGGATGTGATCATAGTCTATTGTTTGGATCCATTCAAAAATAGTCATGAAATAGACTTACCGAGTCGGAGAGTTCTTTGGTTAGATGCATGAGAACATAGATCCTGGCATAGGAGGTATATCTTCGAGTTTTGGTTTCCTCAATAGCTTTTATGAATACCCCTAGGCTATCACTGATGTCTTTTAAGGTCTCCTCGTTCCAATATTCCAGAGGAAGAGAGTACATGCGTATCCATACTGGAGCCCAACTAAAGTCTTCTTTGTCTGGGTCAAACCTCTCTCTCCATTCTCGAACGTACAGGCCTGAAGAGTTGAAAAAGTACAGTCCTCCCTCGAAAATACATGATTTGTCCTCCAAACAGTTGAATGTGGTAGTAAAGAAGCCCTTGGGGCCAAGCTGCAGCGTGACTTGCCCTTTAGGCTTCCATTTGGAAGCTATCCATCCATGCAACGCCTTTTTAGTTGGCTAGAATCTGAGAAATTTTCCTATGAGCTCATGATCCTTCATGAATTGGATCTGGCTGTTGATTCTTTGACTGGGGAGATCTACTTTGATTCATTCTGCAGTCTTTAGGATGCAGGTCACAGAAGACGCCTTTGGCTGTGACGTTGTAGCTTTTTGATCTGTGCCTTTTCCATTGATAGCCGCAGATCTTGTAGCGGAGTTCCCATCGACGTCTATATTTGGTCCAGGGTCCTAATCGGTCCGTGGGGGGACTCCTGTATTGTTCAGAGAGTCTGCGCATCCTGCTTTTTCAGAGGGAGTACTGGAGGGTGGAGGGTGGGATGAGCCCGCCCCTCCCAAGGGCGATGTCATTTTGAAGCGCTCAGAAGGAGCAGTGAGGCGGGGGCGTCGAACGCACTGGGAGAGATGTTCAGGGATTAATGATCGAACCCTAATGCCATCTGCATCCAGAGCCGATCAAAGCATTTGTTTTTACACAGAGATAAAATTCAACCCAAATAATAATATTATAAACCCTATGAATAACATTATACCATACGCATATGAATCCTTAGATTAATAAGCCAAAGGGATTGATATTATAAACCCAAAGAAATAACAAACCCAAGGGATTTATACTAAAAACCCAAGGGATATAAACCCAAAGAAATAATATTAAACCCAAGGGATCAATATTATAAACCCAAGGTATATAAACCCTAAGATAAATATTAAAAACCCTAAAGCAATCATGGTTGACATGTTTGATTTTCATATTGAGACAATATTTGTCACCATGCGACATTGGACCAAGGTTAACCATGATTAACCATGATTTATTTCCATATGGAGACAATCTTTGTAATAATGTGACATTGGATCATGGTTGATTTTAATAGTGAGAAAATCTTTGGCACAATGTGTCATTGGACCATGGTTGACCATGATTATAAACCAAATGGATTCATATTAAACATAAATATTAATATTATAAACCATTTGAATAATATTATACCCTAGGAATATGAACCCTTAGATTAATAAACTTGAGAGATTGATATTATAAACCCAAGGGAATAATAAACCCAAGTGATTAATACTAAAAACTCAAGGGAATAATATTAAAACCAAGGGATAAATATTATAAACTCTAAAATAAACATGGTTGCCCACGGTTGATTTTCATATTTACACAATCTTTGTAACAATGTGACATTGGACTATGGTCGACCATGATTGATTTTCATATTGAGACAACCTTTGTCACAATGCCACATTGGACAATGGTTTCCCATGGTTGACCATGATTGATTTTCATATGAGACAATATTTGTCACAATTTAACATTGGACTATGGTTGACAATGGATGACCATGGTTGTCACAATGTGACGCTGGACCAAGAGACAATATTTGTCACAATGTGACCAAGGTTGATTTTCATGTTGAGACAATCTTTATCACAATGTGATTTTGGAACATGGTTGACCATGGTTGTTTTTCATATTGAGACAATCCTTGTCACAATGCGACATTGGCTGATTTTCATATTGAGAAAATCTTTGTCACAATGCAACGTTAGACCATGGTTGACTATGATTATAAACCAAATGGATTTATATTAAAACCAAATATTAATATTATAAACCATATCAATAATATTATACCCGAGGAATAGGAACCCTTAGATTAATAAACCCAAGGGATTAATATTATAAACCCAAAGGAATAATAAACCCAAGCAATTAATACTAAAAACCCAAGGGATTATAAACCCGAGGTAATATTATTAAACCCAAGGGATAAATATTATAATTCCAAGGTATAAAAACCTAAGATAAATATTATAAACCTTAAAATAAACATGGTTGACCATCATTGATTTTCATATTGAGACAATCTTTGTCATAATGTGACATTGGACCATGGTTGACCATGATTGGTTTTCATATGAAGACAATATTTTGCACAATGTGACATTGGACCATCGTTGACCATGGTTGACCATGATTGTAAACCCAAGGGGATTTATATTAAACTCTATGATTAATATTATAAACCCTACGAGTAATATTATACCCTACCAATATGAACCCTTATATTAATAAATCCAGAATCCAGGGATTGGTATTATGAATATCGGTCCAAGTGTGATTAATAATCCCAATGGGATATACAATTATGAAATCCTAAAGTATTATAAACCCAAGGGAATAATATTAAACCCAAAGGATTAATATTATAAATGCAAGGTACATAAATCCTAAGATAAATATTATAAACCCTAAAATAACATGGTTGATTGTGGTTGACCATGGTTCATTTTCATATTGAGACAGTCTTTGAAACAAAGCTTTGGACCATGGTTGATCATGATTGATTTTTATATCGAGACAATCTTTCTCACATTGTAATGTTGGACATGGTCGATTTTCATATTTAGAAAATCTTTGTCACAATGTGACATTAGAACATGGTTGAGCATGATTATAAACCCAATGGATTTATATTATAAACAATATGAATAATACTACACTCTAGGAACATGAACCCTTAGATTAATAAATCCAACAAATTAATTTTATAAACCCAAGGGATTAATATTATAAACCCTAGGTATACAAACACTGAGATAAATACTATAAACCCTAAAATAAACATTGATGACCATGTTTTACCATGGTTGGTTTTCATATTGAGACAATCTTTGTCACAATGTGACATTTGACCATGGTTGATTTTTATATTAAAACCAAGGGATACATATTATAAACCCAGGGTATATAAACCCTAATATAAATATTATAAACTCTAAAAAGAACATGGTTGACGATGATTGACCATGGTTGAATTTCATATTGACACAATATTTGTCACAAAGAGACCTTGGACTATGGTTGACCATGCTTGATTTTCATACTGAGACAACCTTTGTCTCAATGCAACATTGGACAATGGTTGCCCATGATTGACCATGGTTGATTTTCATCTTGAAATAATCTTTGTCACAATGCAACCTTGGACTATGGTTGACCATGGATGACTATGGTTGTCATAATCTGATGTTGGACCATGGTTATTGACTATGGTTGATTTTCATATTGAGACAATGTTTGTCACAATGCAACATTGGTTGATTTTCATATTGAGAAAATATGTCAGAATGCGACATTAGACCATGACTAACTATGATTATAAATCCAATGGATTTATATTAAAAAAAAATATTAATATTATAAACCATATCAATAATATTATACCCTAGGAATATGAACCCTTAGATTAATAAACCCAAGGGATTAATACTAAAAACCCAAGGGATTAATACTAAAAGCCCAAGGGATTATAAACTTAACAGAATAATATTAAACCCTTAAATAAACATGGTTGACCATGGTTCATTTTCTTATTGAGACAATCTTTGTCACAAAGCAACATTAGACCATGGTTGATCACTGTTGAGCATGATTAATTTTCATATTGAGACAATCTTTGTCACGTTGCGACATTGAACCATGGTTGATTTTCATATTGAGAAAATATTTGTCACAATGTGACATTGGAGCATGTTTGAGCATGGTTGACCATGGTTATAAACCCAAGGGATTTATATTAAACCCTTGGATTTATATTATAAACCCTATGAATAATATTACACCCTAGTAAAATGAACCCTTAGATTAAAAAACCCAACAGATTAATATTATAAACCTAATGGATTAATACTAAAAACCCAAAGGATTAAAAACGAAGGGATAACATTAAACCTAAGGGGTTAATATTATAAACCCTAGGTATACAAACCTTAAAATAAACATGGTTGACCATGTTTTACTTTGGTTGATTTTCATATTGAGACAATATTTGTCACAATGTGACATTTGACCATGGTTAATTTTCATATTAAAACTAAGGGATAAATATTATAAACCCAACATATATAAACCCTAAGATAAATATTATAAATCCTGAAATAAACATGGTTAACCATGGTTGATTTTCATATTGACACAATCTTTGTCACTATGCGACGTTGGACTATGGTTGACCATCATTGATTTTCATATTGAGACAACCTTTGTCACAATGCGATGTTGGACAATGGTTGCCCATGCTTGACCATGATTGATTTTCATATTGACACAAATCTTTGTCACAATGTGGCATTGGACTATGGTTGACCATGGATGACCATGGTTGTCACAATCTAACATTGAACCAAGAGACAATATTTGTCACAATGTGACCATGGTTGACCATGGTTGATTTTTAGATTGAGGCAATATTTATCACAATGTGACGTTGGAACATGGTTTATTTTCATATTGAGACAATCTTTGTCACAATGCGAAATTGGTTGATTTTAATATTGATAAAATCTTTCTCATAGTGTGACATTGGACCATGGTTGACTATGATTATAAACCCAATGGATATATATTAAACCTAAATATTAATATTATAAACCCTATCAATAATATTATACCCTAGGAATATGAATCCTTAAATTAATAAACCCAAGGGAATAATAAACCCACGGGATTAATACTAAAAACCAAAGGGATTATAAACTGAAGAGAATAATATTAAACCCAAGGGATAAATAGTATAAACCTAAGGTATAAAAACTCAAAGATAAATATTATAAACCCTAAAATAAGCATGGTTGTCCATGGTTTACCATCGTTGATTTTCATACTTAGACAATCTTTGTCACAATGCAACATTGGACCATGGCTGATTTTCATATTAAGACAATCTTTGGCATATGGTGACATTGGACCATCATTTACCATGATTGGACATGATTGTAAACCCAAGGGATTTATATTAAACCCTATTATTAATATTATAAACCCTACGAATAATATTATACCCTAGGAATAAGAACCCTTAGATTAATAAACCCAAGGGATTGGTATTATAAACCCAAGGGGTTAATTCTAAAATCCTAAAGTATTATAAATGCATGCGAATAATATTAAACCCAAGGGATTAATATTATAAATTAAAGGTATATGAACCCTAAGATAAATATTATAAACCCTAAAATAAACATGGTTGACCCTGGTTCATTTTCATATTGAGACAATATTTGTTACAAAGTGATGTTGGACCATGGTTGAGCATGATTTATTTTCATATCAAGGCAATCTTTCTCACATTGCGACGTTGGACCATGATTGATTTTAATATGGAGAAAATCTTTGTCATAATGTGACATTGAACCATGGTTGAGCATAGTTGACCATGATTATAAACCCAAGGGATTTATGTTGAACCCTTGGATTTATATTATAAAGCCTATGAATAATATTACACCCTAGGAAAATGAACCCTTAGATTAATAAACCCAACATATTAATATTATAAACCCAAGGGAGTAATATTAAACCCAAGGGTTAAATTTCATAAACCCTAGGTATACAAACCCTAAGATTAATAGTATAAACCCTAAAATAAACATGGTTGATTTTCATATTAAGATAATCTTTGTCACAGTGCAACATTTGACCATGGTTGACCATGGTTAATTTTCTATTTTTTTCCCAGGAAAAAAGCGTAATTTTCATTAATAGATTACGAAAATTACATATTGTATCTTCAGCATGTATGAGATGCAGTCGCTTGTGGTCAGAATAGTCATCCTTCATTATTTACAAATATCAGCATAAATATTTACATAAAAAGTAAAATAATGGTATTAACATAAGTCCAGAAATAGTGTTAGGAAAAAAGAAAAAAAGCAAGGAATGATCATGCGTATCATTCCAAAAGATTTCCATCCAGTTCGATGAATGGATAATGGAAAAATTGGAAAAAAGCACCATCTCTAAATTCTTGTATCATCCACTACCCCCTGTTCAGCTGCACAAACTCTTTGGAAAGACGATCGACAAGCTCATTCCTTTCCCTGTACATGGGAGAGCATACAATAAAATCAAATTGTGATTTTAGAGTGATGACATCATCTAGTAAATCCCTGAGTGTGTGCAAGTGACAATGATATGCAGTGTTGATCCAATTTATAACAAGATGTGAATTCCCAAAGATTTGTATCCTATGGCAATTTTGTTCCAGTGCAAATTGGATAAGGTGTCTTAGACTGTTGAGATCTGAAAAATTATTTGTTCCCCTCCCTAATCTAACTTTGATTTTATAAAAAAGGTGCTCATTTATGTGGAGAAAAACTCCCTCCCCCCATAGCCCACAACTTGAGCCGAACCATCAAAATAATCCCAAGGAGAGATTTTGTCAATAATACCAGGTGTGATGGCCCGAGTATTCTGGTGATCTGGATCCTCAGGTATCAGGTTGTAAGTGGCCACAATATTGTTACAAGTGACAAGCAAGTGGGTTTGTGCATTTTGAAAGATATAGCAGTTCCTATTTAACCAAATGCCCCATCATACAATCAAAAGAATATTCCTGGCTTTTTGTGTGGCAGCCTCAAACCACCAATGGTGCCATGCATCAACGATGTTTTCGCCATCCCATTTTCTCCTATTGTATCCAATCTCTTTATGAAAATTTTGAAAATAAGGCTCTTGATACCTACCCATTAAAACCTAAGTTTTGGATCAGGTTTGTAGACGACACTAGTGTAGATTGGCCTCATGGGGGTGATGAGCTTAAAAATTTTAAACCATCTCAATAGCATGTTAGATGACATCAAGTTTACAATGGAGGTTGAGGAGAATGATTGCATCCCATTCCTTGATATCCTCCTCATAAGAAACAAGGATGGTTCCCTAGGAAACAAAGTGTTTAGAAAAAGGCGCATACTAATAACTACCTTCATGCTGATTCACATCACCATCCATATCAAAAGATGGGTGTCCTTCAAACCCTCTTTACTAGAGAATGTAGGATATAAGATGAGATCCACACTAAAGAAGAGATCACTTAAGAAAAATATTTACTAGCTTAGGATACAATAATAAAGACATCTTCAAAGCCATCCGAAAATCTAGATTCGGAAACAAAAAAGATAAATCAATTAACCCTGTAACTGCTAATACCTTCCATATACTCGGGGAGTCACTAACAAGCTAGCTAAATTTCTCATGAAGAAAGATATCAAAACTTCATTCAAATCCATGACAATCATTAAACAAAGAATGAAATCTATCAAAGACAACCTGGAACACCTCCAGTAGAAAGGTGTGTATATGATCAATTGCTCTTGCGGGGAATGCTATATTGGGGAAACAAGCAGGTCAGTGAAGATAAGGCTCAAAGAGCATGGTGCAAATATCCATAATGAGAGAACTCGTTCTTCAGCTTTAGCTGAGCACAAAAGTAAGACAAACCACCACATCTTCCTTAAAGACACAAAGGTCATTGCCAACGAGAGACATCATTTTAAGCGCAAAGTACGAGAGGCACTTGAAATCATCAAACACCCTTATAACCTTAATAGGGATGGAGGCTTGGAAGTTAGCAGAAATTGGATTTCCCTTCTCACCCCCGTTGAATAAAAGGCTCCCTCTTTTACATTGACCTTACCATTTTTCGTCATACTCGTTCTCTGCACCCTTAACCTCATTTTCCACCCTTTATCACAATCCCCTCACCTTTTAAGTTTCTCTTTCACCCTCTCATACCCCCCGGATTGGAAGTTTAATTGAACCTCCCTTCTTTGACCCTATCATAGGAGGAACTAGTTGCCCCTCTCATAACCTTAATAAAATATAATATCAAACATTAAGTAAGGCAATAATTCGTTTATAATATAGCAACAATATTAAGTATAATTAAAATTCAATGTAGAACACATTAGCAATAAGCCAATTGCCTAAAAGGCAAGAAGCGATATATTAGTATAATAATATATTAACACTTCTCTACAATCATAACATTAAAATTGTAAATTATTAGAATAAAATAAATTAAAACAAAAAAACACAATTTAAAATCAAATCTTACTTCAATAAATTGACTTTATATTAAGAAATATTAGGATTCATTTAGATAAATACCTTAGAAACAAGCCAATAACATTAACAGAAATAAATCTAAAACCTATAGGCACTGTAGTAATATTTTAACACTTTACCTATAATTTTTTTTTTTTGGTTGATAAGTGGGTGAATCCTGAAAATCACTCTTACCCTATGGCTGAGAGGCCACAAATCAGGGGCATCTAAGCCATCAGAGTCACTCGGGGATCGCACCCAGCGTGAGCCGCACCAGCAGAAACCATGCTGGATTTTATGGTATCGGCGAGACTAGAACCGGTGACCTTTTACTTACGGAGCGCCTTAACAACGTGTTCCTTCATCGACTGTTATAAATCTCTTTGATCACTTTACCTATAATTAAATAAACTATTGAAATTTAATTAGAATATAATTAAATTTCAATAAATTAACTTTATATTAAACAATATGGATTGACTTTATTTTAACACTTTACCTATAATTAAATTAACTATTGAAATTTAATTAGAATATAATTAATTTCAATAAAGTGACTTTATATTTTAACACTTTACATATAATTAAATAAACTATTGAAATTTCATTAGAATATAATTAAATTTCAATAAATTGACTTTATATTAAACAATATTAGGACTCATTTCAATAAATACCTTAGAAACAAGCCAATAACATAAATGGAAATAAATCTAAAACCTATAGGCATTATAGTAATAATTTAACACTTTGCCTATAGTTAAATAAACTATTGTAATTTAATTAGATAATTAAATTAAAAATTAAAGAAACTAATCTTATTACAAAAAAGCATAAAGGTAGGAATATAAATAACATCATGAATTATTATAACCATTATGGATATATTAATAAAAATAGGTAACAATTATTCTAATAAATCATTATTATAACAAAGTAAATAATAG
>APFE031189925.1:18090-31423 GCA_000404065.3 Pinus taeda | reverse complement strand
AATATTATAAAGTTATAATTTTAATAATTTTTTTTAAAAGAAACGTGTAGCATTTTCATTAAGATTTCTGGAAACATGCCAGATCCCTTACAAAACTCAGATATGAACTGTCTGTATCTTTCCTTTCGTTACACAAAGTATGGACCATCTCGCTACCATGATAATTTACATATGTTCTATAGAAGGATATATAACTATAGATTCTCCAAAAAGTGTCATTATAGACTATATATCTATATATAAAGAGAGTGCAATCAACTGCTTTATGTCTCGGTGTCTTCACTCGCACCCGTAGGCTCGCTCGCAGACATGTTCAGGATATTCGGTTCATTCTCTTCTTCTCCCTGGATCTTCACAACATCAACATCAGCTTTATCACTATCACTAGCCAAATTCTTCAAAGAAGCATCCTCGTCGCATTCCGCACAAGAGGCCGAGATATTTCCAACCTTGAAAACCTCCTTCAAGACTCCCACTGTAGCCATCTCCACCTTGATCTCTATATTATCGACCTTTTGCTGAATGCATAGAACATCCATACCCAAACCTTCCAGAGTTGTCTGCACGAGCTCCCAGTCTTTACCCAGTCCAGACAACTGCGCATAAATTATTGCCATGTTCTCGTTTATTTCTTTGACGATTTCCCTTATCACTTGTTTGCATTAGCCCTCCACTATACTCTCCATACCAACGTTCCTGACGCCATTGCCTGAACCTGAGCTCCTAGAGCCTGAACCACCCCGACCGACATTCCTTGCTGAAAACATTTTGGCAGTAGTTCACTTTTGTACGACTTGAATCTTATGGTTAACAGACCAGAGCCAGCTAAGGTATATGATGACTGGATCCACCCCAACATTCCTCTCCAACATGTTGCTCATAAATGCTGAACAAACATGGATCTTATCAACATCAATTCCATCCATTCTTCCCCCCTTCTAAGACCAAAGGCTCACAACAATGGAGCAAACGTCCCCTTCATAAGTTGATATATTATACAAGCTGATGGTGATACGAAACCTCATAACACACATGTACTTGCACATGAATTGTTGCCTAAAGGCACCATATCTGTGCAATAAACTACGACCTACCATCTTGGATAGCAAAGAGCGATGGTACCTCAGATAGTTGTCCAACATAACTACAACCATTCATGGGCGCCTCGAAAGGCAGGCCTCCTTAACTACAAACTTGTTGTTCTGACAACCCATACCACCAGCATACAACGCCATCCTGTAGCCATCGGATAAGGGATGGAACATGATGAAATAAGGTTGTTTATGCATACAACACCCCTCCCTAATATAACCTCTACATTTGCATGATTGTCTTCTATATTATTGTTGACTCTCAACACATGGAATAATTCAACTTTCTCAATTCTTTTTAACAAGTGTATTATTCTTATCACGATTGAGGAGGACTCGTCCTTGAGGAGGAGGCCATTACCAAGGAGCCTAATACAATTTTTGATGATAATCTTGGAATTGCCCACTATATTAAAGGATTTGACACCATTGTCTAGACAAAATTTTAATCCTTGCCAAAGAGATAGAGCTTCCGCTTGGTTGTTAGATGTGACCTCAAGGTCCCATGCACAATTTACTTTTGTTTTTTCTTCGAGGTTGATTATTACCCCTCCCGCTCCAACCTCCCCATATAATTTTAATATTATTAAGTTATATTAAACTTAATATTATTCAATTAATATTATTAAGTTATAAATATCACCAATAAAATTATACAATTTTAATATTAAATATTGATTATAAAGTCCTTGAGTTTAATTAATTAACAACAATTAATATCAATTTTATAATAAAAGCAAATATTTATATTTTTTTATGAAAATAATAATTTTTTTTTTATAAAATATTAAACTTATTAATATTGATTTATTATTATAATTAATTTATTATAGCTATAATTTATTAATTTTTAATTTTAATATTATAAAGTTATAACTTTAATATTTTTTGTTTGTTTGTAAGGTTGTTTGTGGTCTTCCAGGCTTGCCCTGTGGCTTGAGGAGCCGCGACCCAAGGGCATCTAAGCTGTCAAAGTCACTTAGGGATCGCACCCGCCCTAAGCCAAACCAGCCCTATGCTAACTAATTTTTTTATTGTTTATTGTTTTTGTTTTAACATGTCTTCTCCCCCTAGCATAGGGCACAACCACGCCTTGTGAGGTTTGATCATGGGTCGCCTTGCTGATGGGGTGCATCCTCAACCAATTGTGCTAGTGGGACTTGACTATAACTTTAATATTATCAAGTTATATTAAACTTAATATTATTTAGTTAATATTATTAAGTTATAAAATCACTAATCACATTATACAACTTTTAATATTAATATTAAATATATAAACCCCTTGAGTTTAATTAATTAACAATAATTAATATTAAAATAATAATAATTAATAATTATTATATTTTTTATACTTTTTACAAAGTTTATTATGAGATATATTAGTTGGTTTGTTTGAAATTTATTCTTGGTGAGGTTTTAAGTTCAAATCTCATTGTTAAGAATTGAGGATTGTTGAGAAGTGCAACAAGAAATTCTCAATGTAAATTTGCCTTGGTCAAATTGAGAAAATTCGGATTTCCACATCAACAAACAACTTGGATGTAGTTAACTTGTGTGACATGGATCTTGTCACTCAGTTAACTCAGTAAATTCGAGTTAGAGGGCTTGGAGTTCAGTTAAGCATGTGTGATTGCTAAATTTTAGTAATACAGTTCAATTGTATCCAATTGTGTTGAATTAAACTAGTTCTACCAATTGGATGAACTAGTGGAAGGTAAGTCGTGTAGTGGGACAATAATATAACTCATTGATCATCCAGTTAACTAATCAATCAACCTAAAATAGCTAGTGCATGCAGAGAATTTGAGTTCCCAATTGTGGTGGAGATTCCAAGGGAGTGTAAAAAGAAAATGTAAACTAGTTTGAGTGTACAAGTGTTGCATGCACTCATATAATCAAGACTTGGGAAATGCGTAATCAATTGGATGAAAATTACTAAAAAATAGAGGTTAATTCTATAAGAATTGCACAAGGAATTAGGGACTTAAACTATGTCATAAATTGACTAAGTCTGGGTCAAATATTCTCATTTAGCAGAGATGTAGGCTATTCACTTGCAGGTTGTGCTCAGTGCGGGCAAGCAATTGTAATACATCTCTATTCATCTGAATAATGCAAAAAGGCTTGAGGGGTTTTTCCTTGTTAGGTTTCCCTAGAAAAAATATTGTGCATGTGTGTTATTTCTTATTGCATGTCTTGTAGAGTAGAGTAGAATTGTGTCTCTTGATTTAAATTAAAATTTCTTGAGTGGTTGCAATTCTATCACCATATTTTCTACATGGTATCAGAGCAGGATTCACATTAGAACAAGAAATTTGAAATTGTTCCTTAGGAGGTTCGAATTTTTAGCTTCAGTGTAGCAGGATTCCTTCAAGATCAAGAAAATGACCTTCAATGGGTTGAGATTAGAGTATGGCTTGGAAGGAAACTCAAATTTCATTGCATGGAAGGATCACATGGAGGCAGTGCTTGATGACAATGGACTGTTGGATTATGTCAAGACATACATTCCAAAACCAGGATCAGTTGATGCGCATAACCTAGCCCAATGGAAGAAATATGTAGCCAAGGCAAGGAGAATAATCTTGGAGGGAGTGTGAGATCACATTGTCTCAAATCTCCATGGGAAAGAAACTCCTTTCACAATGTGGTAGTCATTGAAAAAGCTATTCCAGAATAACAACGACCATAGTCAACTGACCCTCAAAGACAAACTTTGAAATATTAAGATGTTGAAGAATGATACTATTCCGCAATATCTCAATAGATTTACACAAGTTTGTGATGAGATTGGAAGGGTTGGTGTGAATGTTTTAGAAGGTGACATTGTGAGCCTAGCTCTTCTAGGCCTTCCCAAAAGATGGCATAGCTACTAGGACTCGATGAATGGGAGGGATAAATTACCAAATTGAGAATGCTTGTGGTCCAATTTGGTAGAAGAATAGATTGGGCGGCATACCAAAAATGGAACCTCATCCAAGGAATAGGATGAAGAAAATTTTGCATTGGTTGGAGAGGGAAAGAAGGAAAAAGGGAAGAAATCTCAGACCAAAGTAGAATCCAGCTAACAAGAAAGACTTGTCCAAAATAAAATGCTTCAATCATCATGAATTTGGGCACTATATTACAAAGTGTCCACACAAAAAGTCTAGCAAGAAGAACTCAGGAGGAGCAACAAGTGAAGCTTTAGCTTCACAGTTTGAGCTAAACTTCACCCTTATCACATGCATGGCCATCATTGTGATGGGGAGTGTGTGGTACTCGAATTTTGGTGCCTTGTTCCACATGATAGGGTGTAGAGAGTTTTTTATTGAATTGGAGGAGAAGGATCTCCAGTACATATTGAACTTGGGGACAATGGAAGGTACAATTCTACCGAGATTGGTACAATAACCTTTAAGAGGGAGTTGGGATCCCCTCTTTGCCTCAAAGATGTCATGCTTGTTCCAGGCCTAAAGTATAATATCATCTCTATAGCAGTTCTGGAAGACCGTGGCTATGATGTAATATTCAGTAAAGGTAAAGCATTTCCGAGGCACATAGCTACTGGAAAGGTGAAGCAGATTGGGGTTTGTAGGAAGAACATATACAAGTTGGATGTGGAAGATTAATTTGAATTAAGGATTAAGGCAGAGAAAATGTAGAGCCATGAAGTTGGTGAAATTTGGCATAGAAGATTGGGCCATTTGCATCATGGTGCCTTGAAAATTATGCAACAAATAACCATTGGCCGCCCTAAAGGAGCACTTGAGTAGCAGACTATATGCAAAGGTTGTATATTGGGGAAGTATGTGAAATCCACATTCCATGATCGAGACAGAAAAGAACATGCAGTCATGGAAAGGGTCCACTCTAATGTTTGTGGACCCTTCTCAACATCCTTCATTGCCAGAAATAAGTATTTTGTTATTTTTATTGATGATTTCTCAAGGAAGTGTTGAATCTTCTTCATGCGGAAGAAGGATGAGTCATTCCCAAAGTTTGTAGAATTCAAGGCACTAGTTGAGAAAGAGACCATCAAGAAGGTGAAATCTCTCAAGAGCAACGATGGAGGTGAGTATGTTTCAAATGAATTCAAGGAGTTATGCATGAAAGAAGGCATTCAAAGAGAACTACCAACACCCCACAACCCACAACAGAATGGGGTAGTTGGGAGGAAGAACCAGAGCATTGTGGGAGTTGCAAGAACTATGCTACATGACCAAGGCCTACCACTGCATTTGTGGGTAGAGATATGTAACACAACAGTCTACTTGCAGAACCAACGTCCTCATTGGATTCTTGGTATGATTACACCAGAGGAGGCTTTGTCGGGGAGAAAGTCAGATGTGTCTCACTTCAGAATTTTTGGAGCCTATGTTCATTGCCATATCTCCAAAGATTCGAGGAAGAAGCTTGAGCTGACAATGGAGTTGGGATTTTTTGTGGGTTACACAAAAATTCCATACAATTACCGTGTGTACTTACCTTCCCTCTGAATGATAGTTGTGTGAAGGGATGTAAAGTTTGATGAGGAGAAATCAATGCAGTGCTTTCCTGAGACAGAGCTTTAGATATCACCAGAAGAGGAGCTTTTAGCTCCAAAGGAGGATCCTAAGGAAGTTGTGGAGCAACCACAAATAGAGGAGAAGAGAGCAGAGACATCCATTCAAGCTGAACCATCCAAAGAAGGAAGAAAAATAACCAGGGAAGTTGATAGACTTGTGTAGGATGCGAGGGAGAATGTGGGAGCTCCTTCAAATTTGCATAGGAAAAGGAGGTCGCCTGGGAGTTGCACTAGCTACATGTCTCTGATGATTGATCTAGTAGAGACTGAACCATCCTATTTTGAGGAAGTAGTTGAGAAAATGGTTTCAGTTGATGCAATGGTGGAAGAATACGAATCCATCACAAAGAAAAATGTTTGGGAAGTGGTCCTAAGACAAACATATTGATATGTTGTGGGTTCGAGATGGATCTGCAAAGGTAAGTATGCAACAGATGGAAGCTTAGAGAATTATAAGGCTAGATTTGAGTCCAAAGGATTCTCTCAAGTTGAGGGAATTGACTATTGGGAAACCTTTGCTCCTATAGAAATTTATTCATCCATTAAATCAATTCTTTCACTGGTTGTGCAGATGGGGTGGAAGATCCACCAGATGGATGTAAAAAAAACATTTCTTTAATGGTGTTATTTAGGAGGAGGTGTACATAGAGAAACTAAAAGGTTTCAAGACATTTTATTAGGAGTCTCATGTGTTCAGACTCAAGCGAGCATTCTACGGTCTCAAACAGGCACCCTAAGCTTGGTACACCAAGATTGATAGTTATTTCACTGATTTGGGCTTCACCAAAAGTGAAGTGAATGCAAACCTCTATCATATTTTGGTAGAAGGTAAATTACTTATCATTGTTTTATATGTTGATGATTTAATATTAATAGATGATGAGAAGTTGATCAACTCTTGTAAGGAGGATCTTTCAAGGGAATTTGAGATGAAAGACATGGGTCTCATGCACTACTTCCTCAGGTTCAAAGTATGGTACGTGATGGGCAATTGTTTTTGTCTCGAGAAAAGTATGCCAATGAGATACTGCAAATATTTTGCATGGGGAGTTGTAAGCCCATGGAGACACCTCTAGCGACCAACTAGAGGAAGGAGATTGCCACTTCAGGTGAAGAGGTGGATGCTACCATTTACTGGTAGTTACTGGGTTCACTGATGTATCTTGTGAAAACATGACCAGATGTGTGCTATGCAGTAAACCAATTGAGCCAAGTTATAGTTAGGCTGACCAAATTGTATTGGAAGGCAGCGAAGCATTTTTTATGGTACCTCAAAGGTACTACCTAGTATGGATTATGGTATAGATGGACATAGGGAGTGAAGTTGTGTGGATTCAGAGATGGAGATTGGGAAGGAAGTCCATCTAACCGAAAGAGTACCTCAGATGGAATTTTCAGTGTTGGTTTCACAACAGTTTACTCGTACAACAAGAAGAAAATATTTATGATGCTTAGCTCGGCAAAAGAAAAATACATGGATGTAAATCAAGCAACATTTGAGGCGATTTGGATGAGAAAGATACTTGTGGGACTCTTTGGTCAGATGATGGATCCAACTGTGATCTATTGTGATATTCAGAGTTGAATTAGTTTCTTTGAAAATCGAGTATTTCACGATCAATCCAAGCATATAGATATCCATTATCATCATTTACAAGACTGTGTGCAAAGGCAGATACTTTTGCTACAATACATTTCGAGAGAGGAACAAGATGCTGACATCTTGACAAAGGCTTTGTGAAGAGGGAAGTTTGAGTTCCAAAGATGTATGATAGGGGTGGTTGATAATCCATTTATTGCTGAGAGGGAGTATTGAGAAGTGCAACAAGAAAGTCTCAATTTGACTTTGCCTTGGTCAAATTGAGAAAATTCAAATTTCCACATTAGCAAACAACATGGATGAAATTAACTTGTGTGACATGGCTCTTGTCACTCAATTAGCTCTGTAAATTCGATTTAGAGAGCTTGGAGTTCAGTTAAGCATGTGTGATCGCTAAATTTTAGTAATTTGGTTAAGTTATATCCAATTGTGTTCAGTTAAACTTGTTTTAATAGTTGGAGGAACTAGTGGAAGGTCATTTGTTCAGTGGGAAAATAGTCTAACCCAGTGATCATCCAATTAATTGATCTATTAGCCTAAAATAACTAGTGCATGTAGATAATTCAAGTTCCCAGCTGTGGTTGAGATTCTAAGGCAATGTAACAAGCAATTGTAAACTAGTTTGAGTGTACATGTGTTGCATGCAGTCAGATGATCAAGCATGGGGAATTGTGCAATCAATTGGACAAAAATTCCTAAAAAATATAGGCTAATTCTCTAGGAATTGTGCAAGGAAATAGGCACTGAAGTTGAGGCTAAAATTGACTGAGTCTGAGTCAGAGCTTCTCATAGAGCAAAGAGATAGGTTATTCATTTGCAAGTTGTGCTGAGTGCAGGCAAGCAATTGTAATACATCTCTATTCATTTGATTAATGCAAAGAGGCTTGAGGGGTTTTTCCTAGTTGGGTTCCCCTATAAAAAAAACTGTGTATGTGTGTTATTTCTTACTGCATATCGAAGATTGTTGTTCAAAATTGTTAACTGAATTCCGCAGATCAATATAGTAGAATTGTGCCTCTTGATTTAGATTAAAATTTATTGAGCAGTTGGAATATTATTACCATATTTTATATAGGGATAAAAGTCACCTTTAGAAAAACTTAACAATCCCACAATCTTAATGATAACATCTCACTAATAGGCACACAATTTTGATCATTTGTACAAACCCATAACAGATTTGTTAGAGGTTTTAAAGGCTATTCAAGAATTTATGCAATTTTAAACATTAATTAGGAAGATAACATTAGAGAGATAATTTTATTGTTAAACTTTAGTAAAGTTTGAAGAATAGTCTAGTCCTGATGATGAACCACACTTGTTGGTTCAAAACGCGTGGGCCAAAAAATTCTCTTATGTGATTTCTACCGAAAGATTTTGCTTAATTCATTATGGATCATAGAAACTTGAATACAAATAAAAGAATGAAGAAATAAAGTTTGAGAATTTATTTTATTTTAAACCTAATATTTTTTTGTTCTAAGTTAGGCTAATTCTATTACTGAAAAAATATTGTACACTGAGGCCTTAGCCTGTGCCTATCCATGCCTGAGAAATGGCAAAAAGTAGCATAGACAAAGTTTGGACTGCCCATAATGGGAAACCAATCCAAATTAGAAAACGATTTCAAAATTTAACTTGTTGCCCATGCAGGGGAAACCTACAAATGCGCATAGTTTTTTATCAATTTTCAAGGTGAAACAGAAACCAACCAAGGAACCTAAAACCATCAGTTTGTTCCAAAACCCCATTAAAGAAACTAGAAAGCAAAGTTCCAAAAACCTGAGAAAAATGGACACGTGGCAAGCTGTGTGGCGAACACGCGGCAAGTTGTGTGTCAAACATGTGGCGAGCAGTGTAGCGAACACGCGGCAAGCAAAGTGGCTGACTAGGTGTGAGGTGCAGACGACAGGTGTTCCTCCATGATGAAGCACTTGTACTCTTTCATGTCGACACCTGCCTGTTGCGAGGCCTCCGTGTTGCCTGCCTGCTGCGCCGAATGTTCCTCCTCAATGAAACAATGATAAGTGTCCATGGCTTTGTCTTCGTGCTGGTCCTTGTCCGCCTCCTTCTCCGCATGTCTCGTTTCCTTCTCAATTTGCCTCTTCCCTGCTCCCTAGGTGCTCGTCTGAGCCATGTCTAGTTCTGCTTTAGTGTGGCCACCACCTTTAGTGGCTTGCTCCTCAATTTCTCTAGTGTGACCACCACCTTCAGTGGCCTCTCCCTTAATTTCTTGCTCCGTCTCGTGAAAGAAAATGGAGATAGTGGCAGTGATGATGGGTCTGTTCAAGGATGAATGAAATGTGAATTGGGCAGTCTGGAGATGCGGCTGTGGATTGGATTGAGTGCCTCTAGGAGGAAAAGCAGAAATGGAAGGAATGTCGCTGGGAGGCGAGGCAGGGAGCGTCGAATGGAGGCGATAAGTTTGAGAGTGGCCTCTTCCACTACAGGTGTTTGGGTAGCACCTAGTAGTCTGCTCAGCTAGAGAGGAAGTGGATTCAGAAATTGGAGAATGATGGGGATGGGTCAGGTTTCCTCTGCTTCTGCCCCTGCAACTGCATATACGATGACGCATTCTCGGCATGTTGGCTCCAGAAGTGTGAGAATTTCTTTCGAGATTGGGCTCAGAGTGATGCAAAGGATCAGTCGAATATATGGGCTGCTCAGCGGAGGGACTAGTAGCAGAGGCCGAGTGGTAAGCAAAATGGCAAGCTAGGCTCTGGGTAAAGTGAATTCCCGGGCCTAAATCAATGCAGTAGAGGAGGTGGTAGCGTCTCCCGGTGATATTGCGGGAGCTGGGTGTTGCAGTGGCTTGAGGGCAGAGGCATTGCAGTGGCAGAGAATGATGGACAGGTGCAATGGTAAAATTATCCCTGGAATTCATGTTTACACAGAGCCAAGGTGGGTGGTTGCTTACAGGTTGGAGATGTCGCCCCCTTAAATGCCATTTATGGTTGTTGTTGATGCCAGTTTTAGACCACTGTGCCACACTACGGAAGGCCATATGGTTTGGCCACATGCCATTCCATTCGACCGCCACCTCATTGTCCTTGTTGAGCACCCGCATCTGGGATAAACCTAATATTAAGTAAAAGTATAATTTTTTAATAGCAATTTGTAAAGTTAATATTTTATGGTTTTTTTGTATTCATATTCATAATTTTTTTTATATAAATAAAATATGTAGAAATTTATTTTGTTATAATGATTTTATATTATGAAACTTAAAAATATATAATTTGATTTTAAAGAAAAACATCGACTTGAATATATATATTTTTAAATTATTCTTTGGTTTTTGTATTTTTTATCTCTTCAATATGTCTATAACAAAAATACCAATTTAAATTTAATTATGAAATGTGTTCTATATAATTTTGATATTAACTTTTTTCATAATATTTTTTTAATAAATAAATAAAATATTGTAGAAATTAATTTTGTTTTAAAGATTTTTTATGATGATGATGATGATGGTTAATGTCCACTGAGACTAAACTTTGGTCTATCAGATCTAAAGAAACAAATTATTTCGTTTGATTTAAGATTTTGTTCCTATGCTCAAAAAGCTTGGAGAGAAGCCTCCCGAGCTCACTCTAATTTTGACAACGTAAAAGGCTAGGAAGGTCAGTATTGCAACAAAGATTTTGAAACTGAGATCTAATGTGGTTGTACGCGGGGCAGTCTAAGAGGAAGTGATTTTCATCCTCGATGTTTGTATTCTCATAGAGATGGCAGAATCTTTCCATACATGGTGTTTTAGGAACTTCCCAACAACCCGTTTCACTATGGAGCTCATGAGAGTTCGTTCTAATCTTGGCTATATTAATTTTCTTCTTTGAGCTAGTTAAAACAGAGAGATACTTTTGATCTTCTAGGGTGGGGTTGATGACCTCCTTATAATATCTTAATTTTATTTTAGCAGCTAAATCTTTCTCACACCACATTTTTTCTTTGAACTTAGAACTAACAATATTTTCAATGTTATTAATGTTTTGCAATGCAACATTCTTGTCGATCTCCCAATGGTTTAACCAGGCCCTGGTGTCTTTATACCAACCTCGTTTGAGCCTTAGGTGGTTTTGGCTGAAATTTAAAGCAAGCTTAGGAAGTCTATGGTATCCTATGTTATTGAGTTTGTGCTTGTACAACAGAAGCCTAGTCACAGCTAGGCTCTCGATAGGGGCAAGACCCACTTCTATAAGGATAATAGGGTGTGTTGCTTTTAATTTTGAGGTTATACATTATAAAACGCTTCTAGATTTTCTCAGTCTTTCTCCAGGATTCTTTAGAGATGCTACAACCCCAAAGCTCACATCTATATAAGATAACTAGAGTGACTAAAGTTTCAAAGAGGAACTTCTTTCTATCCCACATTATGAGGTTTGCCGTTTTACAATTATTTTCAAGACCAAAATAAGGTTTCCATCCCCCATTAATCCTTTTCTCAATGCTATAGTTCTAGTTGTCCTTGAGATGAATATCAATTCCTAGGTACTTGTAGGAAGACACTTCCTCCAAGTTACTATTGTCATACATAAAATTAGCGTTAAGTGTCCTTCTTGGATTTGATAATCATAACTTTAGTTTTTTGAGTGTTAACAATCATACCCATGGTAGAGTAGAAATCCTTAAGAAGTATAAGTTGTCTATCAAGATTAGATGGGCACCTTGCAAGAAGAACAATATCATTAGCATAGAGAAGAAGGATGATGACTATCCCAGCTAAGATCGTGCCAACACATCCTACTTCCTCTAAACAACCTTCTAGCTTGTCAATGTAAATGCCAAATAGGGTAGGGGACAGGGGGCAACCTTGTTTAACTCCGATATTACACTTAATATCTTTCGACCACCCCTCATTGCTCGTTAACTTGGCAATTACATTCTCGTATAACCTTATAGCGACAACTCTCAACTCAAAAGGAACCTTTAGCTTTTTTAATCTATTCCAAAGGTTGTTTCTAGGAATCGAATCAAAAGCCTTTCTAAAGTCCACAAAGCAACAAAAGAGATTGGATTTATCATTGCGGCATTCCTCCACAATGATCCTAAGCGTAATGAAGTGGTCTGTTGTTAAGTGCTGCTTTCTAACACCCGCTTGGCCTTTAGCCCGCTTACCTTCACTTTCAAGCCATATGCTCAACTTCTTTTCCAAAATAATACCATATAACTTGGCTAGAAGAGGGCTAATCATAATTGTCCGATAATTAGAAGAGTTATTTGTATCCCCACTTTTTATGAAACTTAAAAATATAATTAATTTTAAAAGAAAAACATCCACTTATATATATATATTATAATATTTAAATTACTCTTTGGTTTTGTAATTTATCTTTCAATGGGTTTTTAACAAAAAGCTCAATTTAAATTTTTCAAAAGTTTGTTTTGTATTTTATTCTTTAATAGGTTTATAGCAAAAACGTTCATTTAAATTATTATGAATGTGTTCTATAATTTTGATATTAACTTTGCATAATTATATCAAAATAAATTTAAATTAGATTAAATTAAATTGAGTATTTCTATATAGCAAAGTAGTTATTGAAATGTGTTCTATAATTTTGATATTAACTTTGCATAATTATATCAAAATAAATTTAAATTAGATTAAATTAAATTGAGTATTTCTATATAGCAAAGTAGTTATTGAGATTAATATTAGTAAAAGTAATCAGACGCTTAAGTGAAAAAGGATGGACCGTGTGCTCTGTCTCACAACAGCGCCCACGAATATGCTTCGTGGTTGTGACACGTGTGTCAGTTACTATGTGACTTGTACTATATTTCATCTCTACTACCCAAAAAAATGCTGCCTTTTTCAAGCGAGATTTCCGGCTGTTTGGTAATAAAGTTTCCATCGATTGGCCCACGAGGGCTATACCCGCTAAGTCAATATTTTCGGCTAAACTAGCGACGGGATCGACGATTTTCCACAAGCCTTTACACATTGTAAATGGATTTTATGTTTTGGTCAACTGAAGGTGCCACGATGGATGGCCACGTAGTTTAAGGGGTTGACATTTTTGGTTTTTTTTATGAGTATTTTGACAGTGTAAAACTAAAGTATTTCATTCTTTAAATTATATTTTT
>APFE031189925.1:6945-17763 GCA_000404065.3 Pinus taeda | reverse complement strand
AGTTGATAGAGATCCAATTTCTTTATGTGTAAATTTTTTTATGAGTGAATATTAGCTAAATGTTTTGTATAGTTATTTAATTTTGTTATTTTTAGATTTTTTTATTATTTTTTTGGGCTGATATGAACAAAATTTCAATTAAATTTTGATCAAGTAGAATTAGTATAGATGGCATCTTTAAATTACGAATCTAATCATAGTCAGGATCCGAGATCAATTTCTTCACGTGCAATGTTTTTACTGATGACAGTATTTAAATTATATATATAATATAATATATATATATATAAATATATATATATAATTATATAGTTTTTTTTTTTAATTTGGTTGACATGAGTAAAATTTAACTTTTGATGACGACTTAAAGTAAAATTTCAACTTTGATGACTATTATTTTTATTATATATATATTTTTTTTATTTTGTCGACATGAGTAAAATTGTCAACTTTGATGATTGTACCACC
Source organism: Pinus taeda (assembly GCA_000404065.3). Classification (NCBI taxonomy): domain Eukaryota; kingdom Viridiplantae; phylum Streptophyta; class Pinopsida; order Pinales; family Pinaceae; genus Pinus; species Pinus taeda. The sequence continues at coordinate 17,295 of APFE031189925.1, read as the reverse complement.
TCTGTACAAGAGCCCTCTCATTCAACAAGAATTCTAATATTTGTTTTAATGCCCGGCAGTGACTTAATAATATTTGCTTTTAATATATTAATAAATTAATATCATAATTTAAATATTATTGTTCAAATATAGCCGTTACTTGGAAATTATGTCTCTACATTGTTCTCTATTTAAGACTTTGCCATGATCTTCATCATCATCTAGCTTTGATAATAAACTATACTTATTAGTTAGAAACATTTTCACTGAAAAACTTTGTTTAATTCATTATGAATCACAAAAACTTAAATACAGAAAAAACTCTAATTATGTTCTTCAATCTTTGATTTTTTTTTTTTTCAAATAATATTTTTACCAATATCGAACAATTAAACTTCGTAATTTTTACGCCTCGGTCAAACAACTAACCTTCGTAATTTTTGCTTCCTTGTTGTGATTTCAGTTTTCTTCGAACTAGCAGTTAAGTCTTTAATAGTACAACGTTAGAGAAACCTCTAAGAATTGCATGGCGAAAGGTTAGCCCTTTTTTTTAACTAACCGGAAATGAAATTTGATAAAAGGTTTGGGAGAGAAAAGAAGCGAAATTCGATAAAGATCGGTTGAAATTGGACAAAGATTGGCTAAAAGGTGCCTTTTGGATGCCAATCAAATGAATAGAGTTTATTGATTTAAATAAATTGAAATACTTTTTTGGAAAAAAATTTGCAATTTTATTTATATTAAATAAATTTACATTAGTATATATATATATATATATATTCATTCCAGTAGCTACATACATGCAATTTTCGAGGTTTTGATATCTAACATGTCCTCTAAAAAGGGTATAATTTAAAGCTTTCCGCTATTGTGTTGTTATAAATACATATTGTTTACATATTGGATATGGCAGAAAATACAAAATATTAAGAAAATTTAGTTAAGGAAAAATTAGAAGTTTTGAAAATTGTATTTTAAAGATCAAAAAAATATTTTTATTTATTATAATATATTTTTTTTTTGCACATGTTTAAGTATTTACTTCTGTGTTTTTGTACTTATATATATGGTCAAAAGAAATTAATGTGAAGAAAGAGACTTGTTGGTTTGGTCGCTTAGATTCATAGTCTTGGGTAAGCATGTGTACTCAATATCCAACTTGCTATATACTTATATATGTGGTCAAAAGAAATTAATGTGAAGAAAGAGACTTGTTGGTTTGGTCGCTTAGATCTGCAGTCTTGGGTAAGCATGTGTTCTCAATATCCAACTTGCTATAGAGTATTTAATACATCCCATAGCACCTCTATCCAAACCCTTATCATCATATGATGATCATACATATCATGGATTTTCTGGCTCCCAAACACCTTAAGTGTTATATACCTAGGGGGGATAATATGGGGTACAAAGGGAGGTACCCAAGGTAATAATGTAATAATGGGATGGGCCATAGTAATAAATAAGGTGGTTAACCCATATCATGTAAGGGACCACAAGTAGTTAGTAATAATGTAATGGGCCCATGGTATTAGTCAACTATGGTAATGATCCGTGGTATTGTATGTATGAGGCCTATATAGAGGTTAGAGACTCCACATGGAGAGGTGTCAAGGAATTGTGTCAAGGAATAAGTCAAGGATTATTGTATGAGCAAGCATATGGCTTGTGGAGTGTTCTCCTTCCATAAGGAGTGAATGTATGGTGTTTCCCTACCTTAAGGGTTTGATCAATAAAGAAGCATTTCTATCTATTTCAATACTGTTATTCTTGGATTATTTATATTATCATATATTTTTGGACCAAATCTATAACAAGTGGTATCAGAGCTATAACATTCACAACTCTCCCCTATCTCCCAATAGTTCCGCAACTTTGACTCTTAAATGTGAACCCAACTGGCGGACAAGATAGGCTCCGCCATGCAAATTGAATGTGTTAGGATTTCAAATTCTATATCGCGCCCAATATTTCAAACTGGATATTTGTTGCCATTAATGGGGTTATGAGATGTATAGATGATTGTCAGGCAATAAAAATAAAATCGTGTTATGAATTTGAAGGGAAGTTCATCGAGTATTTCCAGCAGGTCACTGGGAAACCAGTCATTCCCATTGGTCCGCTTCTGTAGTTGAGCATCGTTTCACGGGATTTCGAGTGCTTGAAATGGCTTGGAAGGCAGGTGACTTCTTACATTGTGTTTGCTTAGTTTGGCAACCAATGCTTTTTGTCGAATGCTGAAATCCAAGACGTGGCTCTGGGATTGGAAGCGAGTGGGAAGTTGTTTATTTTTGTTTTGCGTCTAGCCGGCTCTAGCGAGGGTTCGATTTCATTGCCTGTGGGTTTCGAAGGGATTGGGAACTGAGGGTTGGTATTGAATGGGTGGGCGCCGCAGAAGGAGATTTTGTCACATCCTTCTACTGGATCTTTTCTGACGCATTGTGGTTGGAGCTCTCTCATGGAGGGAATGAGCATCAGATTGCCTCTCATTGCTTTGACGACGCTGCGAGATTAGGGATTGAATGTGAGATTGATTGTCCATGAATTAAAGGTGGGTGTGGAAGTCGCAAGACGGAGCCGGCAGGGAGGATGTTTGCAGAGCTGTGAGGGTCATCATGGCACCGAAAGAGGGACAAGATGGGAAAGAAGTGAGGCAGAGGGCATCACAGATGGGTGATGTGTTTAGGAAGACGATATTGGGCGGAGAAAGTAAGGGATCTCAAGAACATTATATAGATAAATTTGTTCAACACTTGGTTGAATTGGCTATGGAGAAGGGTTGAAATGGGTCCAATTAATTAGCTCATCAAGTTAGTCTCTCTGCTTTGTTGGATTATATGTTATATGGCAATTATAATCTGTATTTGAAACCCAATCTCTCTGGTTGGATGTATTCTATTACAATGATAATTTCTATTTGAAATTCTTATTTTGTTGATGTACCATGGAGTTGGGGCTGAGGGGTTGAGGAAAAACGCGTGGAACTAGGGTTTGTAGTGTTGGTCACCATGGAAGGGCAAGAAGGGGGGAGCTCCACTCCCTCCTGCAGTCATGTTGTATCAATCCGCTTCAAGAAGCCCATGGAAGCAGAATTCGAGGGTATAGAAAGAGGAAAATAGGAAAACAACAGGGCACAGAGGCAGGCAGAAATGTAGGAGGAAGGCAGAAGAGAGAAGCGTATAGGAGTAGATAGTTAGAAAGCTGATCCTAGCAGTTAGACAAGACCATGTAAACCTAAGGCATCCATCACACCCTGAGTGGTGTTAAGTAATCCAACTCTACAGGCACACTGGGAGCACATGGCGTCTTATGCAGTGATATGTAAATTCATGGGGTTTTGGCCAACAGAGAAAGCCCTACATGTATGGATAAAGAACCATTGGAAACCTAAGGGAGAAATAGATCTTCACCTTGGATCCAAGGGTTTCTTTACAGTTGTGTTTACAAACCTAGTGGGCAAAGACAGGGTGTTTGAAGTAGGGCCTTACTTCTATGCAGTTGCAGGCCTCTATATCTCACGAGGTGGTTCACTCTCTTAAAAGCAATAGGCAGGTAGGAATGATTATGCAACTAGACCTAGAAAAGGCTTATGATAAGATAAGCTGGGCGTACATCAGGAAAGTTCTTATAGCATATGGCTTTGACCATAACTCGGTACGATGGGTAATGGCCCTTCTAACTACTTCCAGTTTTTCAATCCTGTTAAATGGTTCACCATCCAAAACCTTTAAACCTTCGAGAGGACTCAGAAAAGGTGATCCACTCTCACCCTTCCTCTTTATTCTCATGATGGAAGGGCTAGACAATGCTATCAAAGCTGCTAAAGCAGAAGGCAAAATCCAGGGTCTCAAACTCACCATGAATGGAGATGCTTTGACCCATCAATAATTTGTGGATGATACCATGTTGCAAGGTACACCCATGGTCAGGGAAGCTCTAGCCTACAAACAAATCCTGAAAGACTTTGAAATGGCTGCAGGCACAGAGTTAAGCCTTACCAAATCAAAGATTTTCTTTTTTAATACTGACATTGCTATTCAGAGAAATATATCTAGAATTCTAGGCTTTCAAAGAGATATGCTACCCTCCAAATATTTGGGAGTACCGCTAACAAACAAACCTCTGAGTAAGACAGTTTGGGAGCCTATGACTAATAAGCTCTAGGACAAAATCTAGAAATGGACAAATAGGTCTTTGAATTTATCTGGATGACTAGTGCTCACAAAAGCTGTCCTACAAATTGTCCCCATCTTTATGTTTTCAACCCTTCTAGCTCCTAAAGGAGTTATGCAACAATGCAAAAATATCCAAAGATATTTTCTTTGGGGCAAGGGGGAAAAGAAAAAGAATGGGCCTTGGTAGCCTGGGAAAAGATCTGTAAACCTAAGACACATGAAGGTTTGGGACTTGATGACCCTGAAATGCTAAACAAAGTTTTGGGGGAAAAAATATAGTGGAGATGGCTAAAAGATTCAGCTTCCCCTTGGGCCAAAATTTGGAAACAGAAATATGCAAACAATTGGTAAGAAAAAGGGATCATATTAGAATGTTTGGGCTCATCAAATGCTCCCATATTTGGAACAAAGCTTGGCAGAATAGAGTCATTGTTCAGAAACATAGTTTCTGGGAAATCAAAGATGGAAACCTTGCTTGGTTTTGACAGACCAGGCAATAACTCCTCAACCAAAATTGATTCGTATTTTATTCCTTCAGGTAGGTCTTTATTATATACATGAAGGAGAGATTGTTCACTTCATCTCTCGATGACTGTTCATATTACTTATTTATTTATTTACATTATATTCACCCAATCCTGACGATTCCGTGTTAACATCCCCCCCTTTAATCTGAAGGGATGTTGGTGAGTCCAAGCATCATTCTTAATCGTTCAAATTTTTCTCTTCCAAGCGCTTTGGTGAAGATGTCTGCAATTTGCTCATTAGTGGAACAATGGCGAAGATGGATTGTTTTGGCCTCAATATGATGTCGGATCAAATGATATTTAGTATTGATGTGCTTCGTTCGATCATGGAACTTTGGGTTCTTGGCCAACTTTATTATAGAGGTATTGTCAATCATGAGTGGAGTTGATTGTACTTGTTTTACCTGCAAATCTTCAAGAATTTTCCTGAGCCACACAATTTCTTTTGTTGCTTCAGCTGCTGCCATGTATTATGCTTCTATTGTAGAATCTGTTGGAACTAATTGTTTGCGTGATCTCCAGGAGACAACTCCTGATCCAAGACTCATAGCATATCCTGAAGTAGATACCCCAGTTTCTTTGTCTCCATCGAAGTATGAATCAGAGTATCCGATCAAGCTGAAGTCGTCCACCTGTGTATACTTGATTCCAAAGTCTTGAGTTCCCTTCAAGTACCTTAGAACTCTTTTTGCAGCAGACCAATGTCCCTCACTAGGCTTTTGCATAAACCTGGAGAGGATTCCAATAGAAAACGAAATGTCTGGTCTGGTAGTAGTTAGGTAGTTGAGACTTCCTACAAGCTGTCTATACTTTGTTGCATCCTCAAATTATTTTCCTTCAATAGATGCGAGCTTTAAGTTTTTTTCCATTGGAGTAGTAAGAGGATTGCATTCTATCATGCCAAATCTGTTCAACAGATCTCCATTGTATTTCTTTTGAGAAAGAAATATGGACTTCGGATGTTGGGTTACTTCAATACTAAGATAGTAGTGAACATAGCCCAAATTAGTCATTTCAAAACTTTTACTCAATTCCTTCTTTATGGATGCAATGTAGCTTTCATTGTTCCCTATCATCAAAAGATCATCCAAATATACCACAAGATATACAATTGTTTTTCCAACTTTCTTGACAAATAAAGTTGCATCATCAAGATCATAATGTTTGAAATTGAGTTTCAGAAGATGCTCAGTTAGTTTTTCATACCAGGCTCGCGGTGCTTGTTTGAGGCCATACAAGGACTTCACAAGTTTGCATACTTTATGTTCATGTCATTTCACAACAAATCCTTCAGACTGGGACATAAAAACATTCTCTTTTAGATGTCCATTCAAGAAGGTAGTTTTTACATCCATTTGATGGAATTTCCAATCGTTCTGAGCTACTAGGGCAAAGAGTGTCCGGATAGTAGCCCATTTTGCTGTGGGGGCAAAAGTCTCCTCATAATCAACCCCTTCCTTCTGTGCAAAACCTTTTGCCACAAGCCTAGCTCTATGCTTGTCAAGTGAGCCATCAACTTTATACTTGTTCTTGTAGACCCACATGAAACCAATTGGTTTGGTTCCTAATGGAGGATCAACCAGCTTCCAAGTGCCGTTCTTTATGAGGGCATCATACTCCTTTTGCATCACTTATTTCCATTCATCATGAGAAGCAGCTTCTTTGAAGGAAGTTGGTTCAAAATCTGTAGACAAGTTCAATTCACAATCATAAGAAACATCCATATCAACAGGTGAATTAGAGTCATCTACATCACCTCCATTTTGCCAGTTTGAATTTCTAGTTCATGCCTTTCCAACCTCATAAGGATGAACACTTTCAAGTGTCTTTATCAACCACTTTGGGGGACCTTTCTCAGATGGAGTCTTGTTTCTAATAGCATTAGATGGACATCTATTCTTTATATATGCAGCACATAGAACAACATCAACCCAAAACATATCTTTACATTTTTGAAGAAGAGCATGGATCGTACCATATTTAAGATTATCCTATTCATTCTTTCGGCTACACCATTCTATTGGGGATTATAAGGCACAGTTGTTTGATGTTTGATCCCATGTTGGCGAAGATAGCTTTCAAATTCACTTTATGTGTATTCTTTTCCATTATCAGTACGAATAGACCCAATATGAGATTGTGCATCATTTTCAATCCATTTATGAAAATTCTTGAATGTTTGAAAAGAATCAAATTTGTTCTTCAATAAATAAACCCAACACATTTTGGTGTAGTCATCAATAAATGTCATCATATATATATTTCTATTTGCAGAAGGAACAAGCATTGGACCACATAAATTTTAATGAATGAGTTCAAGTTTTCTATGTTCTCTTGAATGTGAATCATGAAAAGACTGTTTGCTATGCTTTCCTAGAATGCACGCATCACATTGCTTAAGTTTCCTAGGAATTGTAGGCAAACTAGCAATACCATTTTTCTTCAACAAGGGAAGGCTGACATAGTTCAAATGTCCAAGTCTAGCATGCCATAACAAACTTGATGGAAGTGTACCTTCTTCATGATGAGAATTGTATGAGAAATGTTGTGCACGAGCAGAGGTTCCTTGCAGCTTGAGAAGCCTTTCTTCTTCTATCCCCCTCATGACAAGTGAGTGGTCAAATGATTTTCTTATCTCAATCTTGCCATCAAACATATGAATGGAGTGACCTTGCTGGTGGATGTGGACCAAAGACAACAAGTTTCTCTTGAGCTGTGGGAGATATAGAACATGGTGCAGAAGAAAGTCTGGAAGACCATGCAATTTAAGCCTGATTGTGCCAAGCCCTGATGGCTTGATTTTTGATTGGTCTGCAAAGTATACTGCTCCATCAACATTGTCAGTAAATTCTTCAAAAAAATATTTTCTATGAGTCATGTGGCAAGTGGCTCATGAGTCAAGAAACCAATCATTTTTCCAAGAAGCAAGGGAAGCATTAAATAAATCTTCATTTACTCCAATATTACATTGTGCCACAACATAGTGAGCGGATTAAAGTGCTTTACCTTTGTCTATATCATCAGTTTTACCTTTCTGTTGGTTTCTTTGCTGCTCAATTTTGTCCCCTGGTAACTTGCATGTAGAGGCATCATGTGATCCATTTCGTTTGCAGCGTATGCAGTGCAAATCTACCTTTTCTCCTTGAGAGTGTCTTCCCCCCCCCCCGCCTCTAAAATATCTTCCTCTTCCTCTTCGACCACCTCTTCCTCTAGAAGAATCTTTAGCAAGATTCTTTTCTTTATGATCAAGGCACACATCCTCTTCAAAAGATTCAGGGGATGTCTTCTTTCCAAAAGCTTTCCCTCTTTCAACAAACTTTTTCACAAGAGAGTCAAAGGTGATATCTTTGAGATTACCATTTTCTTGCAATGACTCAAGATAATTGGAGTAAGTAGGATAAAGTGCCTTGAGAAAAGTGATAAGAGGAATATCCAATTCAACTTTAATGGATTTGATATCAGGAATTATAGACTTTACTTCAGATGCAAGAGCAAGAGGATCATTATTTTGCAATTCAAGAGTGAAGAGTTTAATCATGAGTTGAACAACTTCAAGTGCAAAATGTGAGTCATAGAGTTCTTTTAGCTTTTGTAAGGCTTCAAAAGCAATTGAAAATGTCGAAATATGGCGACTCACCTCTTCATTTACAGATGCTGCAATTAATGCATAAGCTTTGCTATTCTTGTTTCCCCAAATGATGAGCTCTTTGTCTAATGTAGGTTGTTCTGGCTCTATGTCTCCATCTCTGACACACACTCCTTTCCACAACTCATTGAAAATGAGAGTGTGTTTTATCATCCGGGACCACTCAGGATAGTTCTCCTTGCCAGTGAGAACTATTCCCACAATAGATATGATTGAATGCATATTGTAAAAGAAATACTTCTACTGGCAAAAATCTGTGTACTGTAAAAATACTTCTGCTAATAGAAAAATACTTCTACGAATATACAATAAAATTGTACTTCTGGTGGTAATTTTATTTTTTTTAAATTACAATTCAAAGAGGCATTGGTATGATAGTACTATATTGAAATATAGTACTATAATGAAAAAACTTAGAGTGTTGAAACATAGTACTATTTTGCACATGGTCTCACACATAGCCATTACAAGATATTACACAATTGCATGAATAGTGTAACCATGGACTTTCAAAACATTTTTTTTTTCAACACAAAACATACCACTCAAACACACCATTTATGCCATTCAATGCACCCTCATGGTGTTCTCACACGTTGCACTCTTCAATTAAAGGTTGAGAGGCATTACATTGTGTTAAAGCACTAAAGAATTTAAATCAGTCACCTTGATTAACTCCTTGATTAAACTGTTCCTCTCGCCACCAGCATCGACCTCTTTCATTTTGAAATGTCAATGAAATACAGTCGATACATATTCAGTAAAACCAGACTGAAAACATATCAAAAAAGCGAGCAGACTTGTGTGAAGCACTGCTATATAATACCACATCAAACAAGAAAATGCATAACATAATGGAACAGAGGTCTCGTGCAGTAGTAGTGTTGAGTGTGGAGCATGATTGTTCAGAGGTCTTTGTTGCAGCCAGATGTATACCCCAGGAAGTTTATACACCCCTCCACACAGGGGGGTCTGGGGGGGGGGGGACTTCTCCCCCTGCGGGGGTCTAGAGGGCTTAGGGGGGGTTCGGGGGCAACGCCCCCGAAGCTAAAAACAAATGTAAAATTGCCTTGCAAAAGTATAGTAATTTCTAGTCAATCTGGGCTATTCATTAGGTGGATGATCTGACAGTAGAACTTATGTTTAGTTTATGGTTTTTTGCCCTAGAAGGCAACCTCTCTCTTTTCATGAGGGCATTGTATTTGAGGCTGTGTAATATAGATATGTATTCTCTGAGAAAGAAGCATAGAGGTGAGATTGTGAGAGAAAACAGAGGATATTACAATGGATCTACTGTAGGTTGTGTCTCTTCATTTTGCTGTTCGGGGTGGACGTAGCCCAAACTGGGCGAACCACGTATATCTGTGTTTCTCTTGTTTTATCTGTTTTCTGTGCTTATATTTCTGCAATATTTTATGTATTCCATTGCTCCGTAATATATAATTTTCTAACAACTGGTATCAGAACCGAAGGTCTATTTGGCTGATAAACTCATAAGAAAGAAGGGTTCTTCATTCGAGTGGGAGCAATGGTGGAAGATGGTAAGTTTAGGGTTGAGAAATTTAATGGCCAAAACTTCTCGTTATGGAAGATGCAGATGGAAGATTATTTATATTAGAAAGATCTATACCTACCATTGGGCGGAAAAACAAAGATGCTGACGGGTATGACAAATGAAGAATGGAACCTTCTCGATTGAAAGGCACTTGGAATAGTACGGTTGTGCCTAGCAGCGTCGGTCGCCTTCAACATTTCGAAGGAAACAACGACAGAGGGTTTGATTAAGGCATTGGAGAAACTATATGAAAAACCCTCGGCCTCAAACAAGGTATTTCTTATGAAACGATTATTTAATATGAAGATGTTGGAAGGTGGATTTGTTGCAGACCATTTAAATGATTTTGATATTGTTACAAGTCAGTTATGTTCTGTAGGGGTAAACTTTGATGATGAAGTTAGAGCTCTGTTATTCTTGTGCTCATTACCAGAAAGTTGGAATGGTTTAGTAATGGCCATTAGTAAC
>APFE031189886.1:3106-41636 GCA_000404065.3 Pinus taeda | reverse complement strand
GTATGTATGTATGTATGTATGTATGTATGTATGTATGTATGTATGTATGTATGTATGTATATCCTGCATGTGGTAACTTATACTACATCATTCATCGCTTGCAAAGAATATGAAGAATTTGAGGAACTTCTTTAGATGTATGAATATATCCAACAAAAGGGGTAGAAACAATTATTATAGTCACAAGACTCTAAGTGGATAGGTGAATAGAGTAAAAAAAGGTGCACCACACTATCAGCAACAAGGGTGTCAAAGAAAACAATCAAATTTCTAGTCCTTTTACATAGCTAGAATGCCAAAATATCTCCATGTAAAGTACACTGGACATCTAATTATGTTAAGTGGTAAATATAAATTAGTATTCTAGATCTAAAAACTAGGTAAGTTGACAACCAAACTTGAATTTAACTCTCCAAAATATTCGTTACAACTCGCAGTTTAACCTACATATGGACTACAACCCCTCTATTACTATCTAGACTATTGTTGTCTAGTGGTTACCAAGGATATGTTTTTTGCTTCCCTTAAAATACTTTGAGACAAAATGCTTGACCTTGCAAATTTAAAGTATGATGTAAGATATGTTTTCTCATCTAGAACAAAAAGTTTCATCTTCCAAATCTCCATATTTCAATCCAACCAAAAACCAAACTTAAATAATGTGAGTCATAGAACCCATTCTCACCTAGAGAGACAGGTTCCCCTATTATTCATTTCCCCAGTTCCAAGAGGTGTGTTACAACAACTCCTTTCTTTGAAATTCTTCTTCTTCCTTTTATTGAAACTCTTATTCCTTGCTTTTTCTGTGGTCATACAACATGCTCTTTGTGTCTAGATTTTGGAGGCCACCTTTCAAATTAATGGAGGTGCAATGAATATTGATAGTTGGCCAAGAAGAAAACAATCATGAGATGGAAAATAAAGGCATGAAAAAATTTGCGGGAATGGAAAATGCAGATAGGAAATTTTACATTGAATGCAGCTTAAATGTACGCTATGATTTTTGTTCTAGCAAGAAACCAAAGCAAATACCTCTAAATTTGACCTGGCCAAAAAACCTAGCAAAATCCTCCAAATTCAACCTGGCCGGAAAACCAAGCAAAGCCCCCATATTCGACCTAGACACCGAAACAAGGGCCTTTTGGTAGAGTTTTTAATTTAAAATAGTTAAATATATTAAAAGATTTATATAGATTCGACCTATTTAAAATGTTGTAGGAAGATATTGGATGGATTTGTTAAATGACTCTGCATCAATGAATCTGCGTTGAACTGCTCTGCATCATCAGCTTTGTATGAATTAATATGATTTGAACCCTTTAGGAAAGCAAAGACATCTAATTACTTATGATAGTGTAACTACCTGCCAACTTGACAACTAAACCAATTAATTACTCGTGCCAACATGACTGCTTGCCATCTTAACAACTAAAATATGAGCAAAACAAGAAACCTTAATTTTTATAAATTATTTGATGCAAAAAATATCCTATGAGACCACTGTGAAATTGGAGTTACATAATGCATTATAAGTGTTATTTCAATTGGAAAATAATCGTGTTAATTCTAATTTTATTGAGGGTGGGCATGGATTATCAAGTGCTTCAAAATGGAGAAACATAATCCATGAGACAAAAATTATGTTCGAACTTCAAGCCCCCTTTCTCTATGAATTTAAAATTTCGACCATAATTTTAACACACGTAAAGTGGGGCTTACAAATGATTTTTGTGATATTGTATCATTATGGTTAATTGCCATAACATTCTGAATATTGGATCTATCCGTATATTAAATGTGACTCTCCAAAAAGTTAATAGGGAGAATTTGATTTTTCTAAAGTGAAATTGGTTTAATATCCTATGAAAATTGTACCCTGCTTATGAAGATTAGAGGAGAAAAATCACTCCAGAAAAAATGGTCTACGTGATTGATTCTAGGGTTTGTCTGCTACGCCTCTCTTGCTTGGATGTCACCGCTTGCCATGAGTTGGCTTACACCATTGGGGAAGGGCCGAGCAATGGAGATTGGCTCTTCTGTTATCTCGATGCAAACAACAATGGGGACCTTTGAGATATGACTGAGGAAGAATAGAGTTTGGCTCAAAAATGAAGGTGTGGCAAGTCGAAATTGGGATCTAGATGTCTTGAGAGCAATGCATCATATTTTCCAACAAAGGGTTGCCACCATTGTGCCCAACTTTTTTTCCACAACCTCAGTTCTCTCGCCATGGATTGGTAAATGGTGGTATGGCTCCTCTGTGTATGGTGGCTATTTTCTTCAATCGTTAGAGTAAGTTTCCATTTATGTTCATGATTTTGATTCTAGCTTATTCAATGACCATGACCATGGAGGGTTTTCCCATGGTTTAAACATTGTGTTCGATAATCATGGATGTGAGATTTACGAGACCAAATCCTTATGTTTCAGATGCATATTGAACACTTCATGGACCATGTCATAGATCTGCCAAAGTGTTATATTGATTTCGTAGTCCTCCTCTGTACAAGACTCGATTTGTGCTTCTACCTCCTTTCTTGGTAGAACCTGATGAAGACGAAAAGGAGGGTCTCCCGAGGTCGATGAAATATGGGTGAGAGGCATTTTTATTCCAAACGAGTGTCCATCAAATAAAATCATGAAAGCACTTATCATGGGAAAATGTGCAGTATTTCAAATTTTCACTCAAACCCTATTTGGAATATCGATCCTCATGGGGGTCAAAAAATGGTTTCTTGGTATGATATTTGAAAAGAGAGATCCATAACAGATCCCATATTCCAATGGAGGCACAAAGTTTGATCTATGTCGGTAGATCTATGAAGGATGATAAAAAACTATAGGACTATGGTGTAGATAGGAACTCCATAATCATCATTAACCTGAGGTTGCAGGGAGTCTTGCCTAGATGAATTTATGGATATACTTCCTTTAAAGACGCTCTTAAAGGTAAATCTATTACATCAGGTAAATCTGAATAGACTCTAAACATTCCTGGAGCCTATATTGTGGAGCATATAAAACAAATTCCGAAAATGACAATAGATCTATCATAGTCAACTAATCTTCGTGCAACCTATCAATCCTAGGCAACTACTTTCAGGTTTAATGGTTTTTGCCAAAACCTCTAGATCTATTTCAATGGATTTTTATGACTTGGACACCAAACTATGAGGTTCATTTATGGTCCAAGGGTTTCCTCATAGTTAAATTTGAATCATCAGAGACCAGAGAGTATGTTATACAAGAGGTCCATGGTTTTGGGGTAATGTAGGACTATTTATCACTCCATGGTTCCCATATTTTGATGCCAACTCAATGGTGGTCTCAAAAATTCTAGTGTGGGTAATATTTCATAATTTATCCCTTCATTTAAGGCATCCAAAATTCCTCAAAGGAATTGGTAACCTGTTGGGAAGATACATCAAGATGGGTACACAAAGAACAAAATGAGCAATATATACTTTTTCCCAAATTTGTGTAGAGGTGGACCTCAACAAAGGACTTCTTGATCATATTCTTCTGCAACACAAATATGATTGTTGGACCCACTTCTTAAATCATGTGAATACAACATTCAAATGTCACTTTGGTCTACAAATTGGACATTTACAAAACTCATGTCCTTTGACAAAGAAAGATCCTAGAAAGAAAAATAAACCAACCAAGAAGCCTAAGGGATGGAAATTCTCAGCAGAACAACTAGATGAGGAAGAGGAAGAGGATCCCATAACTAAAGATAACTCAAATCCTCCGACAAACGAAGGAATAAATCAAGAAAGAACAGTGGGAGAAAGGTCACAAAATCCAGATGCAGAAGGAAATCTTGATCAATAAATGCAAAAAGAGAAGGAAACCAAAGGACCCAAACATCCTTATTCCTCTGAGAGCTCAGACTTAGATAAAGAACATCCAAGGAAAACAATAGACAATCAACTAATCATTGTAATGTCTACTCTTGAACACAGAGGATGGTGAAAAGTAGAAAATAAGAAGGCTAGATAAGGGTGACTAATATTTATTCCTTAGTCCCACCTTTCTTCTATTTGTTTGGTTTTTGGATTTTAGGCACCAACTATTGACTGAATTTGCCTCAAAAGTTTCATGTAATTTTTAATTTTTTTAGCTTTTTCTTTTTCTTTTTGGGCATTAATCGAAAGATTGATCTAAGGGAATGCCTACATGCATCTGTAAAATTTTATTTTATTTTTCCTTGATTTTCAGTTTGACTAAAATTACGATTTTTATTCAGAAATAAAAATTGTACCCTACTTATAATAATATTGTTTGGTGAAAACAAGCATTCTTACTTTTTATAAATTACTTGATATAAAAAGTATCTAAATTTTTGGTAGAGGATTCTAGCGCACTTGAGAGAACCATGTTTGATGGATTAAAGGGATGTGAGGTCCATAAATTCAGGGAGTTGAGATGTGAATAAGATTAGGAGATGGGTGAGTTACCATATGAAAATCTTGAATTCACACCTTGGACAAAGAAAAAACCATCCCTATAAACTAGATTATTATGAGCCATACTAGGTATTTAGGTATCCACTGCAAAGGAAACATGTTTAAAATTACCTAATAGTGGAAGAGGTCGAGTTCATCATGAAATGATAGATGAGTAAGAATATAAAATGCATTAGAATGCCCTTCTCGATGATCACATACTTCTACTAGAACAATATTCACAGGTTATGCTAAACATTCTCACTCACTAACAAATACCAATCCTCTTTTTTGGTAAAGAAGTATATTTACAAGTTAATTATTTATTTAATGTGATAGTCAAAGAATCAAATTTGATTTACTAAAGAAAGTGAGTGGGTTTAATGGATAAATATTTGTTTCAATTTGAATAGATAATAGTAATAAAATTTATAGTATTTTCAATTGCATGGAAGAATGAAACTTAAGTTTACTAAAGAAAGTGAATGGGCCTATTGGATACGTATTGGTTTCAAGATAAATAGATAATAGTAGTAGAGTGGCTAGTGCCTTCAATTGCGTAATAATGGTTGTTGGTTTTTATTAGAAGTTCAATTGTATGAGTTCATAAGGAGTAACAACATCATTTCCCCCTTCGACATTTTTATTATTGGGGGCATGGGTTTTACAAATTTTAAAACTAACCTTAGGAGTTTAATTTTGACCCTTACATGGAAGAAACTCGGTAGCAAAGATTCTAAGATTTCTTATAGGATTTTTCAAATCTCAAGGGGAGAGGTTGAGGATGGGAGCCAATTGTTGAGGGAATAAATTGTGCAATAAGCCATAAAAAATTGATCGACTCTCGCACATTCTTAAAAGTAGCATTCCTCTTTAGATCATCCTTCTATTCAACATTGAAATTTGTCCCGACTTAAATTCAACATAGCTTGAGGCAAAGAAACATCTAAAATTTTGATGTATATAAATCATGTATTACACCTACTCATAAATATAAATTAAATCTATTCAATAGATTTTTTTTTTTTTTTTTTTTTTTTTTTTTTTTTTTTTTTTTTTTTTTTTTTTTTTTTTTTTTTTTTTTTTTAACTTTAAATACAACTCCAATTCATTTCATTATTAATTATATTAATTATTTATATTATTATGAAAAATTTATCTAAAATATAAATAGTTATATTTATATTTTTATATTATATAGGATTTCTTCGTAAGGTATAAATCAAATCAACTCAACCTGCAATACAAATTTATACATTAAAATATATTTACATTTATTATTATTCATATTATTTAATTTTATATATTTATTTTTAATTATATGTTATTATATAATTAAATTGTTAAACATTAAAGATTAATATTTATAATTTATTTTAAAAACAAAGCACAAATGCATTAATTATTATTATTATTTTATAATTTATTAGTTTCTAATATTATCATACTTTGATAGCAGTGGACTCTGGAGATCCTAAGATTCTTCAAGTGCTCGAGATCATTGGCATTTTGTGCCTTCTACCATACTGATGGATACTCTGTCTGTCATATTGTGTTGAACTTTCAAATGGTATGCATAATCAAAGGATGCATTTCTTTGTCGAGTCTTAGATTTGCATACTTAACATATATAATATAGTTGTACGTGCACAATAAATATGATTTGTAAATATTTATTAGTGTTTTATTTGAATAAAATAAATAAATATCATGTTATTAGCTTATATTGTTTATGAGATATTCAAATTGTAAAGTCAGACATTCTTGGGTTGAGTTTCAAATTTACTCCATTCTTAAATTTATAGTGATTTGCAAGTATATTTCAATGTTCAGATCCTTCCAACTTTTTTGGCTAGAAAATCATGTATAATTTATTCAATTCTTAAAGCATAGTTGATATACATCATTTAAATTGTCTATATAGAAATAGATATGTCTTATTCTATCAATCATTGATTTTTAATTAAGGGCATTTTTAATTCTTTCAATGCATTAAAGATACTAATAACATGGACAATACGAATCAAAAATACAATATTTCAATGCATATGTTGAGTAAAATATGTTAAATGTCAATTATGTATGTATCATATAACAATTGAAATTTAAAATTCTTTTATGGATAAAATATTTTATTGGAGTGTGGCTAAAAAGGAATGAGATGTGTAATTTTTTCTATGTTTACTATGAAGTTCACTTATATATAAGAGACCCACATAGATCTATCTTAATTCGAGATTTATCAAGCGTCCAAAAAGGATCAAATTTTTAGAGATTTAAACATGTTTTAAAATGCTAAACTTGAAAAAATATTTGCACCTCAAATAATTTGATCTCACCTTACACTTGATAAACAGAAAGTTAAAATAAATATATGCAAGTTTGTATTTTTCAATCTTTCAACTTCATAAAAATTACAATTTTGACTTGCATTATGTACCAATATTAACCCATACATTCAATCCATAAATATAGGATTATTCTAAATATTTTTATAACAATAATGTAGATATATTTATGCATAACCCCTACATTCAAACCACAAATATGTTCTTATTCTAGTTTAATCACATCAATAATGTAGATATATATTTATATTAGTAACTTCGTTATATTGATGTTAGCCCTAACGTTTAAAAAATAATTAAAAAAATACTACATTAGATGCTTATCTCATAATTGACATCGATCTACCAAATTGACTTGACATAAAGTCCAAAATTAATGTCTCTGTAATTGTTTATAACATGTGTATATCTATGTTACTAATGTCAATATTTCAATGTTAACTTCAACAATGAAAAATAAAATATTGATAACTTATGATTGAGCTTCTTCATCTTCGTTTGCATTTCTTCAATGCATATGAAAATTTCCTCGTAGGTTTATGAGAAGTCGTCCAACACATTTTCTATTATTGTTTTTAGCTACTGATATAAGTCAATAGTATGCATATAATTCATTTCCTAGGTTTTGGTGTTTCTAAAACCCAACTTCCTACCTTTTTCTTGTCTTGAGCATCCAATATCAATAATCTTTCTATGCTTGCCTCTCTTTCCGCATTTTGAATTTCTCTTCTCACATCAAGGGGGTGGATTGCACAAATATTGCTATAGAACATTCAACTATATATTGTGCCCTTGAACTTGGAGGGTGCTTAGACCTCCTCACATAGTGACCCTCCAAACCAATAGTAAGTGGCATAGTGACATGAAATATGGAAGAGCTAGTTAGACTGAAACCTAACAAGACTAAGGTAGTATCACTATAGGGAGAAACAAACTAGAACCACAATGACACCTAGAGAATAACTCAAATCAAGATAGAGAACTAAGGATGACCTTGAACTACAATCCAAAAGGAAAATGTGGTGAGAAATTCTACCAAAAATGGAGTAAAACCCACACCTTCCCTTTTGAAATCAAACTAAAATTCGAATACTACCAGAGCTCCCACACCTTGTGGAAAATGGTTAATGAAATATGATAAAAGAACAAACCTAAGCATTGTAATAAAGGCATAAAGTGTCAATAATAGGTCCATATGCTAGAAAAGGAGTAGACCTCTATAAAAATAAAGTTACTAGTAATAGACTTGAAATAATAATGTGCACCACGTGATCCCCTATGAGTTGAACTTGAGTGTAGAATAAGGGAATTATTTGACCAATTTTCCACCTGAATCCTGTTGTTGGTCACCAAAAATTGAGATTGTAACCAAATCCCACAAGGGAACACAAACCTCCTTAATGAGCACTAGAAACATCAAACTTCCATAGGACCAAACACTGTAATGCAAGCTCCCAATGCAAAAAATATTCCCCCAGCTAGGAAAATATTTGTTTTCAAAGAATTTAAACTTCTCCAAGAACAGAAAACCTAGGAAAGGTGAGTGCTCAAAGAGAAATTGTGTCTAAATACAAATAGTTTCCTAACCAAAATCCTTTGTATAATGCAAAGTATCCATACTCACACCCTTTTCCTTGCCATGAGAGATATTCTATGTCTCTTTCTTGAATAATGATCATTCTTGATGGGAACGACCATCAAACAGATCATTAAGACAAAACATAGTGCAAAAATAAACCTTACTACATGTACATGAACCATCTTCATATATAATTCCATGTAGGTTGATCATATATCCCCACCTCCCTCAACTATTACCTCACTTAATCACTGGTTGTACTCCCATTTATGAGCACCAGTACTAGGAGTTAAATAACACATTTGTTAAATAGTTGATTTAGTATTATTGAATAAATATCCATCGTATATAAAATTTTGAAATGCGAGAAATATGTTAATATGTTTTGAAATGGTTCACTAACAAATAATTTTAAGTAAATTTTTTGTTTTCCATTTGTTTCAACATTTTGTATATGATTCTTGCTTGATTTTACATCTAGTTCAGTCCAATAATATATAGGTAAGGTATGGATCTTTTGATATGAATTCAAAAAAAAATTAACTAACAAGTTATGAATTTAACATATATTAATTTTATGTTGAAATAAAATTATCAAAAAATATAATATTAAAAATTAATTCTCTCGGATCTAGGTTTTTTCTTGATGGTGGATCCCTGTAAGAATGGGCAGGACAAAATTCATTCCTAAAATGATTGGGGCCTCCAAGTACAACCATGTCTCTCTCTAGGTGATATATGCATGAGTTATTACAAATTGTCTAGCTCATTCCTTCATCATCTACTTTGTGATCTACCTCACAAACTTATTTAATGTGCCAGTTAATGCTTATGTACCTACTCCTATCGCAACCTTTTGGTCTCCCCCTACATTCCTTCATCCAAATATTACTAGCTGATAGGCACAAACACTCCTTCGCTCTCCTTGTCATTGTTTCCAGAAATCACTGCACGGGGTTCATCGATTCTCAGTCTACCAACATGGAAAGAGAGATAGAAAGAGCAAGACGTGGGGGTTGGGTCAAATTTCCTGGGAATTCACCTCACATTCCCTTGATTGACGACGCCATAAAGTTATTCAACTTATATTTTCATGTCCATATCCATTGCAGGGTGGCTTCCTTGGAGGTTGAGGAATGAAGAATTTTGGGTGAAGGAAACTGGGTTTTTCGGAACTTTTCGGCATGCCATCTCTAGACTATGGAGTTAGCTAGAGAAGGTGTTGAAAGGAGGATGGCATAAAAAAATTCTCAAATCAATAGAACTCGTCTCTCATTACACAATCTCTCCAGATCCATTGGTATAGAATTCCTGCCTGCTCTTATATCCTTGACGTCCTCCAGTTCCTTGGAATGTTCAGAGGATAGAAATTCTACCCACCAACCTCATTCCCCTCCTCTCCCCAATCTCCCAATAGGAAAAGTGCAAGACATAGGAATTGTGGTCAAATTTTCTCCAAGCCATAAGCCTAAAGAAAAGGTGTGAATATTCAAGTAGGCCCCCACCAACGACACCCATATTTCCACTGAAAATACCTCTCAACAAGACATAATTTCTTATGGATGCCTCATTGTTGAGGAAAAGGTGGATGTCTGATTCTCCAAGCAATGCAAGCATCGACAAAGGAGTAATCAAAAAAGCACAACAAGTTCCATGTGGATCTAAGGGAAAGTAATCAACCCGAATAGGTTTTCCATTTAGTTTTATTTATTTTTGTTCCTCTTTAGCTCACTACATGGCTCTAGTTTTGATGGCCACTCCTGCAGGAATCTCGACAAATTTGTAAGACCTCTATTATCTTTGAGGGGCCATCAAAACTATATGGACCACATCTAGATCTAGTCATTTTGGTCTTGACTCTAAGCCTCACAGTGACTCCTTGATTTTATTCTATGTAACATATTTTTGCTAATATAAAGTTTCTCACTTGCTTACAATTTTTTTTATTAAAATATTTATATTTATTTTACTTAGAAATAAATAGTGTTAGAATAAATATTTTTAATATAACATTAATTCTATATTTTTAAAGGAAAAGTATTAAAAATTAAAATTATATTTTATATATATTTCTAAACATATATTTTTAGCTTACTATTATTATTATTAAATAATAAAAACTTACTCTAATATTAACAAATTATATAAATTTTGTACTTTTAATTTTTAAATAAATTTTAATTGATCTCATATTAATACCCTTTCATCTTCTTTAGCTTTTTCAAGTTGTCATTTTCACTTTTTCTTACTGTCCCAAGTGTCATTTTTTCTTATGTCCACTCCTATATGTGTCACACCTTCACACGTCACTAGAGGCAGCTCTAGCATATTCTTACACACCAGGTGATCCTACATATCATAAGAATATGTGTCATAAAAATTCCTATCTCTTAGCACACTTTCTAGTCGTAGTCGATGCTTCTGTTGCGATTTGTATTTTAAGTGTCGCAATGCTACATTTCAACTGTCGCACTTAGAAATAAGTGTTTCTTTGTTGTCATTTCGAGGTGTGATTGCTGATTGTGAGTCTTATGCATTCCCCTTTTTTGTATTGATGAAATTCATGTGTATGATCTATGATTGAGTCTCCTTTTAATGCTTTTCCCTCTTTTACTTTATTGATCCCACACTTAGCCATTTTGGAGCTCTTCTTTATCCTCTTGTCAGGTGCAAGTTATGAAATCATTAATATTTCACGAGGTGATCAGCATTACCTATGCATGAACCTCATTGATAAAATCCTACCCTCTGGACTTATGTACTAGGCCATTCTCAACGACAATTACTATCATTACACATCCCTCTTGATCTTGACTTTCTTGCATCCATATTGTAAATTTATTAATCTTGTCCTCATCATCAACATGATGTCATTCCTTCCTTGCATGAACTAGGGTTTATTCTTTCAGCAGAAACATCAGATCTAAGGATTTATCTACAAACCCTAGGTTTTCACATCCAAGACTTCAAATATTGTAGAATTTACAAATCCTATTTTTATAATACTCATTTTACACCTTTTGCAAGTCCAACAAACAAAATAAATGCACATATATGAAAGTTGTGCATATATGGAAGATGCACATATCTTTCATATAAGCACAACTTCCGTATATGTGAATATATTTTGTATATGCACATATCTTCCGTATATGTGCAACTTCTGTATATACACATACACAGAAGTTGCACATATATAGAAGTTGTGGGCAAATTCCGTAACTTTCATATACGATAGTCTTTAGATATGCACAATTTTCGTATATGCACATCTATTGTATATGCACAACTTTCAAATATGCACATTTATAGAAAAAATGCACATATGCGGAAGATATGTGCATATACGAAATATGTGCACATCTTTTGTATCGCATATCTTCCATATATGCACAACTTCCATATATGCGCATATCTTTTTTATATGAAAAAAGTTTATATGTGTGCATATATGCAAGCGCATATACAGAGCAAGTGCATATACAGAGGTTGTGCATATACAGAAGTTGCACATATACAGAGGTTGCGTATATACAAAGGTTGAAGTTGTGCACATCTTTTGTATATGCGTAGCTTCCATATATGCACGTATGGAAGTTGCGCATGTATGGTAAGTGCACATATATAGAAGATGCACATATATAGAATATGTGCATATACATAATTTATGTGCAACTTCAGCCACTGTATATATGCAACCTCCATATATCCATAATTTTTATATATGCATAATTTTTGTATATGTGCAACTTTTATATATGCGCATATAAAGAAGGTATGTGCATATATGAAAGTTACACGTATACAAAGGTTGAAGTTCTACACAAATTCTGCATATGCGCATATATTTTATCTATGCAAATAGCTTCCATATATGTGCAACTTCAGCATATGCACATATATGTAAGTTTTTCATATACAGAAGCATTATGCAACTTCTGTAAGATGCATATAAGACAACCTCCATATATGCATAACTTTCGTATATGCACACATCTTCTATATATGCACAACTTCTGT
This sequence comes from Pinus taeda, assembly GCA_000404065.3. Classification (NCBI taxonomy): domain Eukaryota; kingdom Viridiplantae; phylum Streptophyta; class Pinopsida; order Pinales; family Pinaceae; genus Pinus; species Pinus taeda. The sequence continues at coordinate 29,238 of APFE031189886.1, read as the reverse complement.
ATATGCGCATATCTTCCATATATATGTAGCTTCTATATATGTGTATCAACCGTATATGTGCGACTTCTGTGTATTCACATCTCTTTTGTATATGTTTAACTTCCTTATGTGTGCATGTCTTTTGTATATGTGCATCTATCGTATATGCGTAACTTCCATATATACACATATATAGAAGATATGGGCATATGGAAAATGTTCTTATACATATGATATGCACTTATACAAAATTTGCGTAGATACGAAATATATGCACATATACAAAAATTGTGTATATATGGAGGTTGAAGTTGTGCACATGTATGCGAATATACGAAAGATATGAGCATATACGAAAGTTGCACATACACAAAAGATATGTGCATATATGAAAGTTATAAATATATGGAAGATATGCGCGTATATAGAATATGTGCATATACATAAGTTGCACAACTTTTATATATATGCATATTTTGTATCACATGTCTTCCATATATGCACAACTTTTGTATATGTGCAACTTCAATATATGCACATAAATGGAAGTTGTGTATATGGACGTTGTGCATACATGAAAATCATGCATATATTGAAGTTGTGAATGCAAAATTTGTGCATACACAAAAAATTACGCACATATGAAAGTTATGCATATAGAGAACATTTACTTGAAAATTGTTTATGAAATTAGTTGAATCACATATCCTTCTCTACTCCTTGAGCACTAAGTCATTTTCAGTGCTAGGGAAATTCCTAAGAACATATGGTAAGAGAGGCCTATCTAAAATTTCCCTTTGTGGCTCTTAACATAGAATGAATGCCCTCCATGTGTGACATGTAGATGGAACATCCTACATATTAAACATGTGGACCTAGAGTTGACATCATGGCATTGATTAAGAGTCTTAGTTTATACATGTTTGTTCATGGAATAAAACAAAATTACTTGGTCTTAGGTCATGCTCCTAGGTCCTGAAGGTATGATTTCATCAATGAGGCTCATGCACAGGAAATTCTCATCACCCAGTGAAATATTAATGCTTTCATAATTTGCACCTAATAAAAGGATGAAGAAGAGCTCCAAAATGGCAACGTGTGGGACTAGTAGAGTAAGAAGGGGAAAAACATTCGAACGAGGCTCAAACATAAATAACACACGTGAATTTCATCAATAAAAACCAAGGAAATGCAAACCACTCACAACCAACAACTACACCTTGAAACGAAAACAAAGAAACACTTATTTCTAAGTGCGGCTATTGAAACGTAGCATTACAATGCTTAAAACACAAGTTGTGACAAAAGCATCGACTACAAGCATAAAGCGTCCTAAGTTATAGGAATGTGTATAACACACATTCTTTTGATGTATATTATCATCTAATGCAAAATAATGTTATAGAACTACCTCCAGTGATGCACGAAGGTGCGGCACATATGGAAGACGACATAATCAAAAGCGACACTTGGGACAGTAAGAAAAAGTCAAAATGACACTTACAAAAGCTAAAGAAGGTGAAAGGGTATTAATATGAGATCAATTAAAATTTATTTCAAAATTAAAAGTACAAAAAATATATAATTTCTTAATATTAGAGTATGTTTTAATTATTTAATAATAATAATAGTAAGCTATATATATATATATATAGATAGTATAATTTTTCCTTAAAAAATTGTTGTAACAGCTACAACCACCCTCCAAAATTTTGGTTTGTGTGCAAATTTGGGAGCCTACATTGGATCCTGCGATCAATCATCCTTGGTTGCTTATTGGTAAGTTGATGATTTCAAGCTCCCCTCCTTGATCCTAAGAGTTGTCTGTGTTCTCATCTTTATGCAACATGTGTCATTTTTGGGCATAGGGATTGTTGTTTGTCATGCAAAGGGAGTGTTTTTTTGTTTCAAGGGAAACCATGTGTGCATGAGTGGTTGTCATCATCTAGACATGTTTCACACTCACTTCATTCACTTTTGTCACGAAGGTTGTTGCATCAAGAAAAGTATGTCTTATGTATTTTGGATGTTCTATGTTTGTGTCACTAAGTGTCTATGTGTGATCACAATCAAGTCCTATCAATGTTTACATATGTTTCAATGATCTCACACTTATCCATCTTTCTGAGCAACCTGGCCTCATCCAGCTTCCCAGAAATGTGCGCTTTGCTTCTGCAACCATTGAGCTTCCTCCCTTGCTTGTTTAAACACCACATTATGTAGAGACACCAACCTCCCTTTCCTTTTGAAACCCCGTAGACCACAGAGACACCAACCTCCCTGTCCTACTAAAAACTTGCAGCCTACAGAGACCCCAGCTAGCACTGCTATATAGAAATTCATAGAGAAGTCCAGCTACACTGCACTCAGAAATTGGGCAGAGGTGTCCTCCTAGGACCCCCATCCCATAGCAGTGTCATGTGCCTCAAAACTATGCAATGTTGTCCAAGCTACCCTATCTATCTTTCACGTAAAAACTGCATAGACAGGCCTCCTAGGGCCTCATTCTGACAACAGTCACTGTCCACTGGAATTGCACAGATCTACCTCTCAGTGACTACAGTAAAAGATGACATGATGAAACTACTTCCAAGGAGTTGAGGGGAAGGACCAAGGAACCAAGTAATGGAAAAGATCAGGATTGCATGCAAGCTTCGTCGAATGCATGATCATCTTGAGGGTAATTATGGTAAGTAAAGAACGCCTTTCGAAGTACACCTCTTATCTGAGTTTGCAGGACTGCTTGTCATTTTCATATCATCCTATCCTCAGTAACATCCATGTGCACAAACATGAAAAGTCATTTTATGTCTTTCTTCTACATGTCTTGCTTCCTTTTCACTTATTTGACCAACTATCGTCTTCATCACATTGATTGTTATGTCTTTCTTGTGACCTCATTTTGCTGATGTTGAAGGTTGTGTTTGAGTTGTGCTCATAATGTAAACATCTATAACACTCATAGAAAATGTCGTAAGCACTTTCGTGCAAGTGTCGTCACAGTCATTCAACGATCTATAACAAGTGTCACGCTTGTCGCTCGCACCCATCGGTCAGTCACACTGAGTGTATGTTTCCTTGATGGTTCGAGGTGTCTTTTCTTCAAGTCATGTTGAGAGTGTGTTCATAAGGTCAGACATATATGAATTCACTCGTTCACACACTTAGTAATTTTGTTGAAACTTTGTTGACCGAACCAACCTCTAATAATGAAACCTCTGCTGAGTTGCATTGTGCAGTCTTAGCTCTCAGTAATAATGTATTGTTGCCCATAATTATGCAGAGCTTGAGGTTTCCTCCCAAGTAGTCTGCATTGCGGAATCCTGGAGTTGACCCGACTGGTTATCACCCAGGACAAAGCATAATTTCCTTAGTAAGCCATCTCAATTTGCTTTGCCTGCAAACAAAACCATCAAGCCTCTACTCGGTCAACCAGAGGGTTTGACCGGGCAGTGAGCATGGGCCATACTCCTCCAAAAAATTGCGCAGAATCTGCCAACCATGCCCACCTCTGGTTACTGAATAAATTGTGTAGACATGCTGGACAAACACCTATTTCCTATCATTACACTACCCTAAAAAATTGTGCAGCGTTTTCAGCCAGTCACCATATCAGTTGGCCTGCTGCTCCTCCTGAAAACTACACAATTTTCATGGGTTATCTCCTAATTGCCTAACATCCCGCTCATCCCAGAAATTGTGTAGTGTTGTCCTGTATGCCAACCTCCCAGATCTGCACAGTTTTGGCCAGCAACCTCCCACATCCCGCTGCTAGCCTCCCCAAAGAATCTATGTAGTTTTCACTACCAGTGTCCCCTTGTTGCCTGCACTATCTCTATGAAAACATTGCACAGATATTCCCTCCTGCCAAGCTAGATCCCGCAGACAATCAATGCTGACCCAAAATTCCCATCTCAACCTCACAGTTACCTCTATGAAATTTACATTGGCAGTTCCTGGAGCCCGCATCCGAGCTTGAAATGTGCTCCATCACAGTTTCAGAGCCTTGTCCTCTCTCCCGATCACCTGCACATGAAAACAAAAGATGATGCATCATGGTAGATTAGGAGATTTCTGGATTTGATGTCATCTAATCATGAGTGATTGCAGACATAGGTACATGGATGAGACATGACGTGATGACGAATGGGATGAACAAGGAGTGCATTCTAGGAGACTTGTTTTTGAACAGACAGACACACTAAGTGTACCAAGAAGCAAGCAAAGGAGACACATTCACATGCATGAACTATCAGGTGAACACCAAGACCATCAAAGACTTCGTACACCTTTCCATGTAGAGGTGAAACTATCATACACCAAGAGCACACTCATCACTCAGCAATGCTGCATCTTGACATGGACACCACCATCAACATGAACATACTAGCACTGTCATGTCGAGTCATGTCATGATTCATCTCAGCCACATCTCTATTGTGGACCATACTATTGTAATCAATGTAATGTAACATGGAAGTCCAAGAGACCCACTTGAAGAGTCATGTAAAGTTGAAAAGTCATGTAAGTCAGACAATCATGAGGGAAGTTGAACAGTCACAAGGGCAAGTTTCACCCTTGGCTATATATACCCCTTATTTGTACATGCAAAAGACTTTACACCTTGGCTCCTCCCACACAACCTTGAGAGTCTGTAATATTTTCTTTGAGGAGTGAGTAGTGGCTCCAATGCCCCATTATCGAAGTTAGTGATGTAATGGTGTACATATGTGTCTTGGAACTTTAGCTTAATTCAGAAGCATGTTAACATGCCAACATGTTTTCACACATGTATTGTATTCATTTGTAAGACTATTCTTTGGACGCTTGTAATGCATGTTTCTTTAACCTGTATTAAGACAATTGAACTATTTCGGTTGGTTTAGTACATATAATATTGGAAATGTGTTGTATTAGTTTCTAACGCTATCTCACCCATGTGGGCTATCCTATCAGACACTCGACAGATTCATTCTTGTAAACTTGTTATAACGCCCATCGAACTCATGTGGACTATTCCAATGGGTTTTGTATGTGCTATTTGTTCACCTCATGTTTGTGACTGGCACATCCGTGTGGACTACTCCACCAGAAGTTGCGCATGTCTTGTTGTGTTGTGTGTCTCTAGTAGAGGTGGGACTATTCCCTTTCAACCTGAGACTCACTTTCACCCTCTCCCTTTACAGTGAAAGAACTTTGACACAAGAGGCACTAAGCACTCACCAGGCATGTGAACCTCATTGTTTAAAGATTAAGAAAACCACTCTCACCTGTTAACAAGCAAGAGCCAAGGCATACATTTAAGATAATGGAAATTGGGCCATCGTACCACATGGGACTCCTACACCAAATGGTGTGAGGTCTAGTTGGGACTTCATACTGGGGAGATTCCCTGAATGTTGGCTGGTCCAGCACCGTCAACATTTTTGGCACTAGAAGGAGGGCCAAATGACAAGCTGAGCCCTCACAATATATTTTTAATCTTCACACATCTATCATGGAGTTTGTTATAGTTCTCCCTCCGAAATGTTTGTCCAACGATCATATCTTTCACGTCGAGAGGGATTTTTGGGATGACTTGTCAGAAATCATGTATGATGGTGAAGGAAAAGTGGTCTAGCCTGAGCACTTAGATGACTTCCATGCACTCATGGAGAACGTGGAAGTTTTTAATGAAAAAGAGGTATGTTCGATGCTCACACACACACTTCACAACTACCCATTGCAATGATGTAGCATACTGCCTCTTAACTTCATGCACTCATTCAAGCAGTTCAATGATCTAATAGAATCTGTTTTTCACCATTTCAATCCTAAAGCACTTGATAAAAAAATGTTACAACAAGGGAAGGCCCCACAAGAATCTCTAGAGGAATTTTGGGGGTGCTTCCTTCTACTCATGTTTAAAGCTCTAAAAAGTGAGATGAAATGCCAATATCACATGGACAAATTTGAATATTGCCTTCACAAATAAATCTATCCTAATGAGAAGAAAAAGTTCAAACCTCGCTCAGCATACTTCAATGATTGAGTTGCGTGACCACAAGCAAACACAGTTGCTGTCACAAGTCACTATCCGCCTTCCCCTCAACAAATATCTCCACCCCCACAGAGTGGTGGGAGAACATGTACACACGTTTGTTCAACTGTCACATCCTTATACCCCACCTGCCCTTGATAACTATGTAGATTTGTCTTGCAAGCCTACTCATTGTCACTTGGATTTGTTCCCTCAACCTATGTCCTTGCATTCCATTGGTCCTCCAGATTACATTTTCTTGTGTTCTTCTGTTCCGGACTCCACATGTGTTGTGAACGAGGATCGAGCTATCAAGGGAGTTGATCTTGTGCAGCCAACCTGCGCTATCATTCATGATGAGTGTGTGCAGGAATTTGAACATGAACCTGCGGTAAAGGATGACCTCCTTCTGTCCGTGCCTCCTCTGCCTTCTCCTGACATCTCTGGTGATTCTCCTATCTCTGATTTCCCTTATGTAAATTCATGCACGGATGCACCTACTTCTGATCATTTGTAGAACACACCTGATGTCAGTTTATCATTAGATAGCGGAGAGAAAAAATCTTTCATTGAGAATCCACTTGAATTTTAATCTACTTTTTCTAGAAATACAGAGGGTGAACCTCCTTATTTCTCATCTAACCCTCTCCATGATTCATCAAATCATGAGGATGTCGAGGAACATCCCAAATTTTCTGATCGTGGATGTCGTGATCTCTGTACTTCTTCATTTGATCATAATGTTGATTCAATCGTGGTTAATCTATCTAAGCCACTAATCTCTGGCAATCTATTTATTGATGGAGTGGAAACCCTACTGACTGTTGAGGAACTTCAACCTGGGTTGATGGTTATGTCAGGCCCTCACTGTCCTGAGTTTATTTCCACTTCCAATCAGAAAATTTGTGAAAGACCCAAGGCTCCTCATCACTCGTCTGTCTTCACTGAGGATTAATCCAACACATAGTTTTCGCTTCCTCCACCATAATCACATGATCCCATTGCTCACGCACTGGAGTAATCATTCATAGAAAGCACACTTGCAAGGCGTAGGTTGTCTCTTTATCTCATGTTTTCTTGTCTGTCACAGTCAAGAGAGTGCATATGCTTGTCATATGTAAGCAGTGTGTCACATCAACATGGTAAGTCCATAGAGTGTTTGTCCTGTGCTTTCACTCTTTCTTTTCTATGGTGTTTAAACTCATAGTGTGTTGGCCTTCATTGTTATATATTTCATGTTTGTTGTTTCACTTGACTGCACTTTTCATGGACCATTCCTTCACCAACATGGGTCAGTCAATGCGTCGGTGGATGCATTGGAAATATCACTTCATGTAAGTAGGCCCATGCATTGTTTAGCATAGGACTAGGAGTAGTATTTGTTTCTTGCTTTGATTTGCTTTTTGGTTTGCATGATTTTTTTCTTTCTTACTTGGTTTGGTTTGCTTGCTTGCTTGCTTTTCTTACTTGTTTTTCTTTCACTTTACTTCTACTTTTTGATTTTTTCTTTCTTTGCTTAGTTGTACCCGTAGGTTAGCCTCTCGTGAAACCGTATTTGGCTCTCGAGACAAGTTGGTCAAATCTAAGAGGACTTGTATGTTGTTAGCATCTGGTTATCTTTTTTCCTCTCTATTTATGAAAAATTTGTCTTCATTTGATGATGCCTTGATGGAAAATACGTTATGTTCAGAGCAAGTCTTTATGAAAACACAACGCTTGCACTCTAACTAGTACCACCTACTCTAGTCGGTTGTTTTGGGTTAAGCCTTGTCAACTCAGTCAAGTAGAGTAAGGTGAGGGGGAAAACCTAAAAAAGTATGTCAGAGGTATACATAACATACTTATCTGAAGGAACTACCTCTTTTTCTCTCAATAAGTCGGGATCCCTCTTCCGTCTCTAAAGTAAATAAGTGCCTATGCACAATTTTCTGAAAAAAAAATTGAAAAATGAATAAGGCGAAAGAAAATAAACTGTTCCTGCATAAGGAGGTGATGCAATTAACTCTGTCGGGGTACTGACTAGGCTCACTGGTAGTGGAGCAATGCTTGGGTTCCTGCGTGACTCCGTCGGGGTATTGTCCAAGCCTACTCGCAGCGGAGAAACATAAGAGATGAAACTTAAACTCTGGTAGTAATATTACTTGTGCACCAATATACCCTCCATCCCTAATTGAAACAACTGAGTTGACTTGGCTTAGAATGTGTGTCGATTGATTAAGAGCTTGGCATGCGTTACACCTTTTAATCAAGCTAGTGTGGAAACCACGATGATCGAAGAATCGAACAATACTTCCGGAAGGGTTAGAATTCTTTTTCATGAAACAAGTTCCATTCAGATAGTTGGAGTTCTACCAGTGTGACACCAAGTGTCATCGCGGCTACAACCACCTTCCAAAATTTTGGCTTGCATGCAAATTTCAGAGCCTACCTTGGATCCTGCAATCGATCATCCTTGGTCACTTATTAGTAAGTTGATGATTTCAAGCTCCCCTCCTCAATCCTAAGAGTTGTTCGGTTCTCATCTTTATGCAACATGTGTCATTTTTGAGCATAGGGGTTGTTGTTTTTCATGTGAAGGGAATGTTATTTTTCTTTAAGGGAAATAATGTGTGCATGAGTGGTTGTCATCACATAGACATGTTTCACATATACATGTTTCACACTCACTTCACACACTTTTGTCACGAAGGTTGTTGCATCAAGTAAAGTGTATCTTATGTATTCTAGATGGTCTACATTGTGTCACTGAGTGTCTATGTGCAATCACAATCAAGTCCTATCAATGTTTACATATGTTTCATTGATCTCGCACTTAGCCATTTTCCTGACCAACCTAACCTCATCCAACTTCCCAGAACTATGTGCTTTGCTTTTGAAACCATTAAGCTTCCTACCTTTCCTGCTGAAACCCTGCAGTGCGCAGAGACACCAACCTCCCTTACCTTTTGAAACCCCACACCCCATAGAGACACCAATCTCCCTTGCTTGCTGAAACCTTGCAACCCGCAGAGACCCCAGCCAACATTGGACTCTATAAATGCCCAGAGAAGTCCAGTTGTAGTGCACTCATAAATTGCGTAGAGGTGTCCTCCTAGGACCCCCATCTTGCAGCAGTGTATTGTGCCTCAAAACTGTGCAATGTTGTCCAAGCTGCCCTATATGTCTTGCATGTAGAAACTACGTTGACAAGCCTCCCAGGGCCTCATTTTGGCAGCAGACACTGTCCACTAAAATTGCGCAGATATACCTCTCAGTAACTACAGGAAAAAGTGACATGCTGAAATCGCTTCCAAAGAGTTGAGGAGAAGGACCAAGGAACCAAGTAATGGAAAACATCAAGACCACATGCAAACTTCATAGGATGCATGATCATCTTTAGTGTAAGTATGGTAAGTAAAGAAAACCTTTCGAAGTACACTTCTTATTTGAGTTTGCAGGACTACTTGTTCATTGTCATATCATCCTATCCTCAGTAACATGCATGTGTGCAAACATGAAAAGTAATTTTATGTGTTTCTTCTACATGTATTGCTTCCTTTCCCCTTGTTTGACCAACCGACGTCTTCGGCATGTTGATTGCTATTTCATGCTTGCAACCTTGTTCTAGTGATGTTGAAGGTTCTGTTTGAGTTGTGCTCGCTGTGCACTCACACACGATGTTGTAAGCATTACCGCACTAGTGTCATCGCGGTCGTTCAACAATCTATCACAAGTGTCATGCTTGTTGCTCGCACCCATCGGTCAGTCACAATGAGTGTATGTTGTTTTGATGGTTCGAGTTGTCTTTTCGTCAAGTCATGTTGAGTGTGTGTTCGCAAAGTCAAGCATATAGGAAGTCATTAATTCACATGCTTAGTCATTTTGTTGAAACATTGTCGACCAGACCACCCTGCCACAACTAGACCTTCGCTGAGCTACATTGCATAGTATCAGCTCTCATTGACCATGTACTGTTGCCAAGAATTGTGCAGAGCTTGAGGCTACCTCCTAGGTAATCTATACTGCACAATCCTTGAGTTGTCCTGACTGGCTGTCACCTATAACAACACAGAAGTTTCTCGGCAAGCAATCTAAATTTGCGCTGCCCACAAGCAAAACCATCAAGCCTCCAGCTAATCAACCAGAGGGTTTGACCGGGCAGTGACACCCAACCTCACTCCTACAAAAAATTATGCAGAAGTTGGCAAGAAAACCCTCCTATGCTGACTAAAGAAATTACACAGACATGCCAGACAAAAACCCACTTCCTATCACTACGTTGCCCTAAAAAATTGCACAGTTTTTTCATCCAGTCACCTTGTTTGTCAGCCTACTACTCCTCCTGAAATATTCACAATTTTCATGGGTTGTGTCCCATCTTCCCAGCATCCCGCTTAGCCCAAAAACTGCACAAGGATGTCCTACAGGCCGGCCTCCCAACTCTTCGTAGTTTTGGCTAGTAGCCTCCCGTAGTGTGTTTCTAGCCTCCCCGGAGAATCTTCACAGTTTTCACTGTCAGTGTCCCCTTACTCCCTGCACTGTCTCAAAGAAAAAATTGCACAAATCTTCCCTCAACTGAGCAAGATCCCATAGACAATCACTTCTGACCCAGAATGCCCATCTCAACCTCATAGTGACCTATGCACAATTTTCCTTGATAGTGCCCGGAGCCCGCATCCCAGCCTGAAATGTGCTTTGCGTAGTTTTGGAGCCTTGTCCTCTCTCCAAGTTCTCCTGCACTCAAAAACGAAAGATCGCGCATCATGGTAGACTAGGAGATTTCTGGATTTGATGTCGTTTTGTCATGAATGATTGCAGATACAGGTACATGGATGAGACATGGTGCGACGACAAACGGGATGCACAAGGAGCGCATGCTAGGAGACTCATGCACAAACGAACGAACACACGAAGCGTACCAAGAAGCAAGCGAAGGAGACACATACACATGATGAACTATCAAGAGAGAACTAAGACTATCGAAGACTTCGCACACCTTGCCATGTGGAAGTGAAACTACGATACACCAAGAGCACACACATCACTCAGCAACATTGCAGCTCGACATGGACACCACCATCAACATGAACATACCAGCACTATCATGTCAAGTCATGTCATGAGTCATATCGACCACATCACTACTGTGGACCATACTATTATAATCAATGTAATGTAACATGGAAGTCCAAGAGACCCACATGAAGAGTCATGTAAAGTTGAAAAGTCATGTAAGTTAGACAGTCATGAGAGAAGTCAAACAGTCACAAGGGTCAGTTTCACCCTTGGCTATATATACCCTTCATTTGTACATGAAAAATACTTTTCAGCTCGGCTCCTCCCACATAGCCTTAAGAGTTTGTAATATTTTATTTAAGTAGTGAGCAGTGGCTCCAACGCCTCGCTATTGGGGTTAGTGATGTAATGGTGTACCGATGTGTCTCAGAACTTTAGCTTAATTTAGAATCCTATTAACAGGCCAACACATTTTCACACATGTATTGTATTCGTTTGTAAGACTATTTTTTGGACGCTTGTAATGCCTGTTGCTTTAACATGTATTAAGATAGTTGAACTATTTCTATTGTTTTAATACATATTCAATTGGATATGTGTTGTATCACTTTCTAATGCTATCTCGCCAGACACTCGATAGATTCATTCTTGTAAACTTTTTATAACACTCATCACACCCATGTGGACTATTCCACTGGGTGTTGTATGTGGTATCTGTTCACCTTGTGCCTTTGACTATCGCATACATGTGGACTACTTCGCTGGAAGTTGTGCATGTCCTATTGTATTGTGCGTCTCTAGCAGAGTTGGGACTATTCCCTTTCAACTTGAGACTCACTTTCACCCTCTCCCTCTGCAGTGAAAGAGCTTTGACACAAGTGGCACTAAGCACTCACCAGGCACAAGAACCTCGCTTTTCGAAGACTAAGTAAACCACTCTCACATGCTAACAAGCAAGAGCTAAGGCATATCTTTAAGATAATGGCAATTGTTGCATCGTATCGGATGGAACTCCTACACTAAACGATGTGAGGTCTAGTTGGAACTTCATATCGAGGATATCCCCTGAATGTTCGTGGGTTCAGCACCGTCAACAAAAATATAAATAATTAATGTTATATTAAAAATATTTATTCTACACTATTTTATTCTAGTAAAATAAATTATAAACATTTTAATAAAAATATTTTGTAAGCAAGTAAGAAACTTTATATTAGGAAAAATATGTTACATATAATACAATCATAGAGTCACTGTGAGGTCTGTAGCCAAGACCAAAATGAGTAGAGCAAGATGTGTAACATCTAGCCGTGAAGGGGAAATCAGATGACCACTCAAAGAGAATAGAGTTCTTACAAATCTGTCGAGATTCTTACGCGAGTGACCATCAAAACTAGAGCCATATAGTCAGCTAAGGAGGAACAAAAACAAATGAAACTAAATAGAAAACCTATTCAATTTGATTGATTTCCCTTGGAGCTAGATGGAACTTGTTGTTTTCCTCCTTTTTCAATGCTTGCATTTCCTAGAGACTAGCCATCCACCTTTTCCTCAATAATGAGGCATCCATAAAAACTTATCTCTTGCTGAGAGGGATTTTTAATGGCAATATGGGTGGCGTTGATGGGGGGCTACTTGAAGTTGCACACCTTTTATTTAAGTTTATCGTTTGGGGAACCTTTGAAAAGAAGACCTTTGCATTTCAATTTTCCTGTTGGGAGATCAGGGAGAGGAGGGGAGTGAGGTCAGTGGGAAGAATTTCTATCCTCAAAACATTCCTAGGAACTGGAGGACATCGAGGATATAGGGACATGTAGGAAGTTAATTATATCAGTGGATCTGGAAATATTGCATAACGAGAGATGAGTTCTACTGAGTTGAGAATTTATTGTTTCCATCCTCCTTTCAACACCTTCTCTAGCTAACTCCATAGTCTAGATATGTCGCGCCAACAAGTTTCAAACAACCTATTGTCCATCACCCAATCTTCTTCATTCCTCGACCTCCAGGGAAGCCACCCTACAATGGATATGGACATGAACATCTAAGTTGAATAACTCCATGTCATTTTCAATCAAGGGAATGCAAGGTGGATGCCTGTGACTTCTTCCCCCTCCCCTCCACCCCATATTGCTTTTTCTTTCTCTTTGTCCATGATGATAGACTGAGAATCGATGAACCCTGTGCAGTGATATTTGGCGACAATGACAAGGAGAGAAAAGGAATGATTATGCCTATCATCTGCTAATATTTACATAAAAGAATGTAGGTGGATACCACAAGGATGGGACATGAGTAGGGACATTAGCATTAACTGGCACATTAGAGTACTTGCGAGGTAGATCATGAAGCATATGTTGAAGGAATGAGTTAGACAAGTTGTAATAACTCGTGCATCTATCACCTAGGGAGAGGTTGTGGCACATGACCACCAGTTGGAGGTCTTGATCATTTTAGGAATTAATTTTGTCCTACCCATTCTAAAAAGGCTCCACCATCAAGAAAACACCCAGATATGGGAGAATTAATTTTCAATATAATATTTTTTGATAATTTTACTTCAATATAAAATTAATATATGTTAAATTCATAACTTATTAGTTAAAAATAAAAATAAAAATAATATCAAAAGATCCATACCTTACCTATATATTATTGGATTGAACTAGACATAAAATCAAATAAGAATCATATATACAAAATGTTAAAGCAAATGGAAAACAAAAATTTGACATAAAATTATTATTTAATGAACCATTTCAAAACATACTAACATATTTCTCGCATTTCAAAATTTTATATACTATGGATATTTATTCAATACTAAATCAACAATTTAACAAATGTGTTGTTTAACTCCTAGTGTTGGTGCTCATAAATGGGGGTACAAACAATGATTAAGTGAGGTAATAGTTGAGGGAGGTGGGGATCTATGATCAACCTACATGGAAATTGTATATGAAGAGGGTTCATGCACATGTAGTAAGGTTTAGTTTTGCAATATGTTTTGTCTTAATGATGTGTTTGATGACCTCTCTTTTCATGAATCGTCATTATTCAAGGAAGTGACATAGCATATCTCTCATGGTAAGGAAAAGGGTGTGAGTATGGATAGATGGCATTATACAAAGGATTTTGGTTAGGAAACTATTTGTATTTAGGCACATTTTCTCTTTGAGTGTTCACTTTTCCTAGGTTTTATGTACCTAGAGAATTTTAAATTCTTTGAAAACAAATCTCTTCCTAGTTGGGGGAATATTTTTGGCATTGGGAGCTTGTATTACAGTGTTTGGTCTCATGGCAGTTTGTTCTTTCTAGTGTTCATTAAAAAGGCTTGTGTTCCCTTGTGGTATTTGGTTACAATCTCAACTTTTGGTGACCAACAATATGATTCACATGGAAAATTGGTCAAATAATTCCCTTATTCTACACTTAGGTTCAACTCATAGGGGAGCATGTGGTGCACATTATTATTTCAATTCTATGACTAGTAACTTTATTTTTCTAAAAGTTTACTTGTTTTCTAGCATGTGGCCCTATTATTGCCACTTTATGCCTTTGTTACAATGCTTAGGTTTGTTGTTTTATCATCTTTCATTAACTATTTTCCAAAAGGTGTGGGACCTCTAGTAGGATTTTCCTTTTAGTTTGATTTCAAAAGGGAAGGTGTGGGTTTTACTCCATTTTTAGCAGAATTTCTCACCACCTTCTCCCTTTGGCTTGGAGTTCAAGGTTGTCCTTAGTTCTCTCTCTTGGCTTGAAATATTCTCTAGGTGTGATTGTGGTTCTATTGTGTTTCTCCCTATAGTGATACTACCTTAGTCTTGTTAGGTTTCAGTCTCCCTAGCTCTTTCATATTTCGTGTCACTATGCCACTTACTATAGATTTGGAGGGTCACCATGTGAGGATTTCTAAGCACCCTTCAAGTTCAAGGGCACAATAAATAGTTGAATGTTCTATAGCAATATTTGTGTAATCCACCCCCTTGATGTGAGAAGAGAAATTCAAAATGCGGAAAGAGAGGCAAGCATAGAAAGATGATTGATATTAGATGTTCAAGACAAGAAAAGGGTAGGAAGTTGGGTTCTAGAAACACTGAAACCTAGAAAATGAATTATATGTAGACTATTGACCTATATCAGTAGCTAAAAACAATAATAGAAAATGTGTTGGTCAACTACTCATAAACCTAGCAGGAAATTTTACTATGCATTGAAGAAATGAAAAAGGAGATGAGGAAGCTCAATGATAGGGTATCAATATTTTATTTTTCATTGCTCAAGTTAACACTAAAATATTGACATTAGTAACGTACATATACCCATGTTATAAACAATTACAAAGACATCAATTTTGGGCTTTATGCCAAGTCAAATTTGGTATATCAATGTCAATTATGAGATAAGCATCTAATGTAATATTTTTTTTATTAAGTTAAGGATAACGTCAATATAACAAAGTTAGTAATATAAATATATATATCTACATTATTGATGTGAAAATAACTAGAATAACAACGTATTTGTGGTTTGAATGTACGGGTTATACATAAATATATCTACATTATTGCTATAAAAATAATTAGAATAATACAATATTTATGGCTTGAATGTATGGATTAATATTGATACATAATGTAAGTCAAAATTGTAATTTTTATAAAGTTGAAAGATTGAAAAATAAGAACTAGCATATATTTATTTTAACTTTCTATTTATAAAGTGTAAGGTGAGATCAAATTATTTGAGGTGCAAATATTTTTTCATGTTTAGCATTTTAAAACATGTTTAAATCTCTAAAAGTTTGATCTTTTTTGGACCGCTTGATAAATTTGTAATTAAGATAGATCTATGAGGGTCTCTTATATATAAGTGAACTTCATAGTAAACATAGAAAGAATTACACATCTCATTCCTTTTTAGCAACACTCCAAGAAAATGTTTTATCCAAAAAAGACTTTTAATTTTCAATTTTTATATAATGCATACATAATTGACATTTAACATATTTTACTCAACATATGCATTGCAATCTTTTATTTGTGTTTCATATTGTCCATAATTAAAATACCCTTAATTAGAAAGAAATTATCAATAGAATAAGAAATACATATTTCTATATAGATCATTTAAATGATATATATCAACTATGCTTTAAGAATTGAAGAAATTATACATGTTTTTCTAGCCAAAAAAGTTGGAAGTATTTGAACATTGAAATATTTTATTTATGATTAAAATTAAAATATTTTTTAATGTTTTCTTCTCTTCATATATAATATATATAATAGATAGATAGTTTACATACCTTGGAGATCACTGACCGCTACTTCCATAGAATATTTTTATGGGGCAAATCCACATAGAGGGATCACTTCTTGCAGGCTCAACCATAGAGCATGACCCCTAGGGTTTTGAGAGAACTAAAATATTGAATTTAGGCTTTTGTGATCCATATCAAGTTTATTGAGAAGAGTTTTCGGTGATAATCACATCATAATTTATTTGTTGACCTATTTTGAACCAACAAGTGTAGTTCATCGTCATAACAAATTGAAGCAGCTAACCAGAAGAGTTATAACAGCTAACCAGAAGAGTGTACAGTGAAAGTCACTTCATCACTCCTAACAATTACTTATTCAGTTCATGAGAATTTTCTAAAGTAATTCGCCGTGACACTAATAGAAACGCTATAGGCGAGGGAAGGGCAGCTAACCAGAAGAGTGTACGGTGAAGGTCACTTCATCACTCCTAACAATTACTTATTCAGTTCATGAGAATTTTCTGAAGTACTTCACCGTGACACTAATAGAAACGCTATAGGCGAGGGAAGGACGTGTAATAAAACTTGAGGGAGAAATTCAAATTTATTGATTTTTTGTTATAGGTTAATGAGACAAAATTATAAAATATTAATAGCTTTTTTATTAATAATATTTGATATATTAGTTTTTTCAACCTTTATTAAAAAAATTAGTTTATAAATAATTATTATGTTTTTGGAAACGTACTGTGAAGGTCACTTCCAGCTGGCAATTCCTTATTCATTTTGTGAAAAATTTATGTCCGTGATATTAGTAAAAACACAATAGGTAGGGAAAGGACTTTGCCACAGAATGTAATATTAATGTTATAAATTTAAATTTATTAATAAATTTAATTTGGAGGATGAAGCATCTAGTGGAAGAGTGTCATGAAATTAACATATTCATATAATTAATCCAAATAAGTTAGAAAATATGAAATCAATATATTCACATAATTAAGTCAAGTATATTATTAGGAAATATTATATCAACATATTCACATATTAAATTAAATAAGTTATTAGGAAACTATAGCTAATATTTACATTTATGGATAGTAACTTTATCTTTTATTAAATTATTGATATTTTTTGTATTAGGTGAAAAATAATATAGACTTATTTATTATTAAAAAAATATAATTAATAAATATGTAAGTTCATAATTATAATTATTGATATAAAAAATATAATTAATAAATATGTATAGTTCATAATTATAACCATTGATATGAATAATTAAATGTTGATTATTTTTGTAAATATTCATGTTTAAAAATAAATAATGAAATGGAAAATAATATATAATTAATAATTTATTTATAATAAAAAATGATAATCATAAATTATAAGAAAAAAAGTTTAAGAATCTGTACGAGTGTATTTTATTTTAAAATTTGATAAAATATTATGGGAAATTATGAGCTCCATGTTATAATAGCACCAAATATAATATTTTCTTAATTTGATTAGATTGATTCAAAGAAGAAGAAAGACCATGGTGGAGTGAAAAATCTCTAGGCTACCTACTCCTTGAGTCTAATTGATAGAGGCTAAACCATGACTCTAAAAACTTGAACTTGGATAGATGGGTTGGCAAGCCACAATCCCAACCACTCGAACTAAAAACCATTGGTCCAATAGACTTAATGTTATTGGAAAGAACATATCACATTTAGACCCTAATGATAGAGCCAAAAATATATACTTCAATTATTTTATTTAAGGAACAAAATTTATTTATTACTTTTAATGTGAAAATATTTAGGGCAAGCAAAAATAATATATTTACTTGTAATAATATATTTTTTACAATTTTAATAATTAAAATCTGAATATATATGATAAGTATTAACATTTTTTTCCACAATTATTATATATATATATAAAACTTCTTAACAACAAAATATGTTATATTTTAATTCCATATTTAAATATAAAAATACTTCTTAACAAAAAAATATTTATCTCTAGTTGACATAATAATAAAATATATATTTTCTTAGTTGACATTTTTAACTAATAAGATGGTGAGTTGGTAATAAAGTGGATTAGGATATATGTTAGAAAATGTGCATTTACTTTATGTTAAAAAAGAATATTTAAAAAATGCAAAAACAAAATTAGATAAAATAAAAATAAAATTATAAAATATAAAATAATATGAAAGGATAGTTATGATTAGGTGTCTTATGTAGAAAAAGAAGTAGTGTAACAATGAAGCTAAGAGGTTATGTTATTAGATTTTTAATCTATAATTTTTGAAGTACTCACAATTCGCAATGCCAATTTGTAATAAACAGGGTTAAAACACTAATAATGGGAGTGTCAACGTTATCGTGTGTTTGAAAATAAAAATAAAAAGAAATTGGCCTAAGGGAGAAATTTAAATTTTGTCTTATAATGCGCTAATGGATTACACGTTAGCAGAGGGGAGATCATTGATCAAACACATGTTGATGATTTGGATGGTGAGGTCACATGATTTGTTGAGGGATATCGCCGCCGAGAGGTATTACATGTTAAAGTTATGATTGTATAGTAAGGGTTTTTCAAATTAAATCTTAATTCGTTATAATGATGAGCAACATGACACATTCTGGAATAAGTTACCCCATTTAGTAATACTTGTATAACCCATGATTCAGGTGTTTTTTTCTTATGCTAAATGAAGACATATTGTTAAATGTTCCCTAGAGATCAAGGATCAAATCACAATCATAGTTCTTGTGTTTTAATTGGTGGTGAGAAACATGGGAAGGAGTGGAAAATTGAATAGCAGTGAGCCTAAGGCACCAGAGCTACTCAAAGTTTATCCTTAAATCCAATAATGGTTTAGGGAAGTCGGATGGGAGGAATTTTTCAGTTATTTTGCATGTCACCATGTCAAAGGTGCCAAAGAATTTGTTCAAGGTTTCGATGGTCAGTAGGTGATTGTTGGGGGAATTAATTTTTAGGTGATAGAGGAGCTGATTGCTGAAGTCATATGTTTGCCTACAAATGGAGAGAGGGCATTCAGAAGTCATTTTTTAGCTGACGTTGATGTTCCCTTTTTTCTAAAGGATGAATTTAAAGAAATGAATTGGTGTTTAGGGGTGCAAATGTCTTGGTTAAAATATAAATGCCTAGTCATAGTTTACCTGCGAAGGACGCTACAATCAATTCAATCTTTATCACTTCCGATTTTTGGCTCACACAACAGGTCAATTGAAAATCAATACCCCTTATTTTTTGTTGGAAATCCTAAAACATATGTCCGCTAGAGTCAGAGTAAGAACAAATGTTTCCTCCCACTTCACATATCATAAGGGTCTAATAATATTGTTAATTGAAATCTAATTAAGAAAAGTTGGAAGGACCTGAGAGTACTTTTTGTTTTGTGGATGGTTTGAACTTCATCCTGCAAAACCGAAAAGGGGTAAGAAGAAGGGTAGTAAAAAGAAGGTTAAGTAACCACAAAATCCTAAGCATGGGACCTCAACTCAGAGGACATTATCTATACAGACAAGGAGTTAGAAAAAGGAAGAAACAATCCCTTCTTTGGTTCCTGAATTACCTAGAGTTTATACCAAGAAAAGCAATAGGCTAAAGAAAATGAAGGATACCCCCCCTCCCACTAAAAACCTACCTACAGACATCAAGAAAACAAAGAAAGCTAAGGGAAAAATGGTTGAGCGCAAAGCTGAGCAGACACTAGTAGAGAAGGAACCCACCTTGGGAGAGATGTTTAAAGGTGGAAAAAGAACCCACATCAGGCCATGGAACAAAATGAGACTAAACATAAAGTTGAAACAGAATCTTGAGTTGGCAAAGGAGGTCATAGATGTAGACAAAACTCCTTAGAAGGACTCGATCATAAGCCAAGATAAGTCTACGAGCTCAAAGAGACCAAATAAAGCCAAAACCTCAAATAAAGGGGTTGTCGGTGAGGGTCAAAAGAGTAAGAGACAGAGGAGGACTAATGTGGATATCCTACTAGAAGAAGCTAGCACACTTAGCTAGTTGGTTTTTGACCATTCCTTTTTTATTGTTCGTTGTCAAGGTGAAATTTTGATCTACAAACGATAACCCAATTATCAATTATTTTGCACTGGTAAAAGAAAATGGGTGCAACACCCTCCTCCCACATCTACCCAAGCAATCGACTAGTCGAGGTAAACATGCAATGAGAGGCCACTATGATATGATTTGACTTCCTAAGTCACCTTAAGGAAGTGGAACCGATGGAAACACACCATACATATATCCAATATCATCAATAGAACCGTCAAAGGAAAATTCAGACACTCAGACAATCTATCCCTGAGTCCTACTATTGTTTTAGGTCTCTTGGGCCATAGTCGCTCTCATGCTATGGGAAACGGAACGACCAACAACCTAAAGTCACTCTCACAGGCCTACCTGCCAACGACCAGGGACCAAAATTTCCAGTGTTGTGCCAACGACCCTGAGATTTAAGCCTCTTTCTCAAGCTCAGAGCCCAAGACATTGCCCAAAACTGATCCATCTCTTCAAATCGATAAAGTAACATGGAAATGAAAGTACTAAAGAAAATACTTGTTCAAGACCTTGAATAGATCCCTACTAGTCATGACAAACATTTCGTCAAACATATCCTCAACACGAAATCTACAGGTGTAAACAACATAATTAAGTGTAGGGATATCATACTTATCTGAGAACCACTATGAAACATTTTTCCCTCATACCATTTTCTGCATTATCATCTATTAGGTCATAGGAACATTATTGATTCACATACAAGTAGAAACATGCTGAGAGCCATACATAGTTGTTGTCATAAAATGTGCATATAACCACCACAATAGGAATAGAAATACAATAAACATATCAGCCATCAAAACCATAAATACATCAATACCTTTACACATGAAAATAAAGGGAATGGATTTCTCATTAATGATGCAACAAACCAACTGGACATGGGACTACCATGTTCCACCCAACCATAGAATGGTTGAGCCAAATCTCTCTTCACTCATTCACCCCCATGCCATATTCCAAGCATGAATGTAGGATATCATAGAAAACATCAATCAAAAGTCATCCAGGGCTTCCAGAGGTCATCCACCTCAACCCATAAAACAATGATTCCACCTCATGGTTAGACATCACCAAACCCATCACCAGATCGGTCTCCATCCTAGCCATCAAAGGCTCTAGAGAGTTCGTTCCAACCAAGGCTCCAGGACTAGTAACTCAACCCACCAAGGGCTCCAGATATTTTTTCCAACCAAGGCTCCAGGACTACTAACTCAACCCAAGTTGTTACAGGGCTCCAGATCGTTTGTCCAACCAAGGCTCTAGGAACTAATAACTCAACCCAAGCTAAGGAAACATCAAAACCAACCAAAACAAAACAATGAAATTAAACCCACAATCAACATGGCTATCCCTAAAATGGAAAGGCTAGGAAATCCACTGTCAATCCAGGCAATCCTCCATGCCAATGACAGATCATGACCAAGAATCCACATGTATATGCCATGCATGTCTAAACTAGCGAAGAAATCATACATGTAACTCGGTACTTGCAAGAAAATCTGATGTAGTTGCCGATGTCAATGCCTTCTTGTGATTTCCTACTCTTCCTTTGCCTTCTTGCTCGAAGAATCCAAGTATGCCACACCCTCCAAGAGTGCTCCAAGAAAACTCTGACTATCGAAGAGTATGAGAGAGAGAAAGAGAAAATGAGAGACCTCCAACACTGAACTGACCAAGCTTTCCCACTGATCCTCAAAAGCCTTTTTATTAATGAGGCCTCTATTTTCTTCATTTTCCATCATTTTCCATCGTTTTCCTTCATTTTCCTCCTCACGTGCAACCTGTGACCTTTCACCTTCCCTTTCTCGTAATTTCCATTAGTTTCACAAATAAAATGCTAATAAATGCCTCATGCCTTTCCAAAGCCTTTTCCATTGCCTTTGCCAATTTCATTAGCCATAAACAACCAAATGAACACCCACTAGGATGTTTTCCCCACCATTCAGCTTGGAATACGTGTCCCATCACCGTGGCCTTATATATTTTTACGTGGAATTTTACTAGGGTTGTTATAAAACCCCCCCAGGGGGAACACCATCCTCGGTGTTCAATGACACCTATAACCAACAATACCACTAAAAAATAAACATACTTCCCATGTAGCTTTATAACACAGCTCATTACAGTATTTACATTGACCATCTACTAAAACAAAACATCATGACAACATGACAACATACCGCATAGTGGAGCTTTATAAAATAGCTTACTATGGTATTTACAATAACCACATATACACAAACACATTTTCTTCAACCAACAAATAAACACACTTTCTATGGACCTTTATAAATCCAGCTCGATACAATATTTTCAATAATATATGCATATACACATTTGATTGACCAGTAAATAAAAGATATGATACCTGCATCCGTAACAAGAGAATCTAGAGGCTCACACCTCCATCCTCAAAGTAATACCAGGATTCACCTCCTTCCTAGGAAGTCCAGAATCCACTGTCAAAGTCAAAGTTTCATCCAATGTCCAACGCTACAATCCAGGGCCACTTTTCCTCTCATTGAACATTTACCAGCTCATTTTTACAAGGTGCACTCTCAATGTGCATACGATTCCATATGGCAATGCTAATGACTAAAACAAATCCATCCCCAACCTTCCCTTATTTGCTACAGAATCGTCGGGAAATATGGTCAACTCTTTCATGCAGTCACTCACCTTCCAAGTTCCGTTGGAACCCCCAACCTGGGTAGTACATCCCTTCGCAAGGCTTCCTCTCATTGGAAGATACAGAAACCAAGGAATATCGCTTCCTCAAAACCACCATACCGGTCATAGCATGCTCATGGAAATCAATGGACACAATTGGGTACCAGTGTCCCATAATGGCCCTGTTCCTAAAGTGCTTTACCAGCATACTATTGTATGTTCCAATTCCTTTACTACTATTGCTAATTCTTACAGTTTATTTCAATCACCCAATTGGGAATTTCATGCATTCCTGTACCAAGTACATAACTTCCATTAGATTTAAAATAAATTGAAATAAATTCACATCATACCTCATTGGTAGCTCGTCAATAAGGTACATTTGTAATTATGTTCGCTTGCTGTCACAATAAGTCAAACTAGCATCATGTATAAAACATCACATGAGGTTACCTCAAAACATAACCATCATAGATCAAAATCGTAAATCACATGTAACCAGGATAAACCAGAATCATAGATCACATGTAATCATCATAGACTTGAATCATTAATCATATGCATAGTAAAAGTAAAAATACAATACTGATACTTATCCTTCATTTATCCTTACTTCTGCCTTTGTTCTTTTGTACACACATTGGATCAGTTGCCACACCCAGCAAACACCCAGTGCCTTCTCCTTGACCAAGTGCACATACACATAGTGTGCATCACACACATACAACCACAAATTCCGTACAACACCATGCAACGCATGCACCTATACCTGTCATACAACACATACACCTACACCTAGTGTATGTATGTATACATGCACAATGTACATCAAAAGACATTCATCCAC
Organism: Pinus taeda; assembly: GCA_000404065.3. Taxonomy (NCBI): domain Eukaryota; kingdom Viridiplantae; phylum Streptophyta; class Pinopsida; order Pinales; family Pinaceae; genus Pinus; species Pinus taeda. The sequence continues at coordinate 5,358 of APFE031189886.1, read as the reverse complement.
ACACAATGTGCGACACCACAAAATGCATACATGTACACCTATTATACAACACAAATCATACACACATACCTGATATACAATGCCACACAATACATGTACCCCCATAATGCACATACCTAGTACCACATGCCCTCAACACAACATGTATGAAACAAACACAATACCACACGTGCACCAGTATCATATGTACAGCATGTACACGTACCATATATACATCGCACCAACTGCACAATGTGTGCACAACATCATATGTACATGACGCCACTTGCACAATGTATACACACCGTCCCATGTACACTACACCATTGTACAATGTGTACACAATACCACATGTACACACTACCACATGCACGACATGTATGTGACACCAAATGTACACATCACTGTTTGGTCAATTTAGTGTGATCTAAATTGCTATTTTAATGTAAACCCGGGGTTCGTAAACTGACGAAGTGAGGTGTACTATATGTACTTAGATAACCATTTCCTTAGGCTTTTGTCGTTTTAAGCTTTTTAGTTTGTTTTTGGATTTTATTTTTCTTTAATGTGTGATGATGAAAGTGAAGTGTGAAGTGTGTGGAGTGTAGATGGTGATGATTTCTAAACTTGAAAAATGCTCAAAATAAAGCTTTACAGTAACTAAAATGAAATCAATTCTTAAGAGAAAACAAAATGCATCAAAAAACGAACTAATGAAAATGGCCCAGTATCCTTGCTGCTGAAAATGAAAAGAAAGCAAAAACTTGGAAAACAACTCAAACTTAAAACAAAGCAGCTAATTCACACTACTCTAACTTTTCAGATCCTTTGCCCTTCGGCTCAACTACTGATGGGAAGTATCATAAACAAGTAAGTAATGATATTGTAACTGTTAAAGAAAGTAAATTGCATAAAAGAAACTAGTCACACTACTTGAATTCTTCAAATCCTTTACCCCTCAGCTCAATCTACCTTGGGGAAGTAATCATGATCATATCAAGTAATATGGTAACTAAATGTAAATTGCAGAAAAGAAATTATTCACACTACTTAAATTCTCTTAGTCCTTTACCATTCAGCTCAATCTACTTTATGGAAAGCAACCATGAGTAAGTAATATGACAACTAAATCACACTACAGTTAGTAATATTCTGATCTCCTGCTGATATAGTCATTTGACCACAGAAAGAAATCATAAATTGTTAAAAAGTATGATATCTAACTAGCAGAAAAAGAAATAAACAAATAATAACTTGAAAAGGACAATGCTGAATGTAAACTTCAGAAAATAAAGGTTAGCAGGAACGACAAGATGATCTCATATGCCAAAAGTTATTAAAAAAATGAAAAATTGCTCGGGTTGCCTAAGAGAACCTGCAAAAAGCACTGATCAGTTTACATCTCTAAGAAAACAAAAATAAAGATATGAACAACAGAAACATAAAGCATATTATGTACAAACTAATGATAAAACAAAAGCATAATTAAACTAAACAAACACTTTACAAGGCTCCAGCGTGCAGGGGCCCTTTTCCACTTCAGCCAATCAAATAATCACACGGCTCTCTTCAGAAAAGTCTTCTCATGTATTTAAATCAACACCATATAAAACAGTGGGGTGATAAGATAACCAGCAACGCGGAAATTACATAAACAATTCAGAGTTTACATGTATCAAAAGTCTCCCTACAGCGTTCAACAACGCGTTATTTATAATGAAAAATACTACAGCTAACTAAACAACTACTGCGCTATTAACTGCGTTGCCATAGACACGTAGATCTCTTTAGCCGAGATCTAGTGTAACTGTCGTTATGCTTCTTAAATCTTCGGAGTGGTTGGATGTTAGATTCACTTTTCAAGAACGATCTCCAGGTGCGCTGGTGCCTTCGTGAGCTGAGAACTAGGCCACGTATCATTCACGTGCCCAAAACAGTGACGTGCCACCGCTGAACTCTTTGGTTGGCCTTGACTTTGACTTTGGTTGACCGCGGCCTCTAATGGATGATTTGGCTGATTCGAAGGGACACGTTCCATGTACATGCCATCTAGAGCTTGCCCATGTAGCTTGCTCCTTCAGAGAACACCTGGAGCACAGCTTTTAACAAAATAGCTGCGAAATCCTGTGTTGGCTGCGGAAACCTGTGCTGGCTGCGGAAATTGACAAGTTTCCACAGCTGCATGAACAAAAAAACTAAACCAAACAACAGACATCAGTATAGTCAGAAAACCATATAAACAGTCCTTTTTAGACTAGAATGCAATGATTTAA